>PVKA01025142.1:0-33346 GCA_004027165.1 Ctenomys sociabilis
ACTGGGCGGGATAATAATCAACAACCACTGAGAATCTACAACATGCCAAGCACTTTGCACTCAGTTAGTTTGTGCAAGCAATCCGACACGGATGATTGTACTCTCAGCCCAACTTCACAGAAAAGGGGTAAGCTGGGGGTGGCCACACAGTACAGACCAGACGCAAGACTGATCCATGCAGCCGGTATCTGCAGAAGCTTTCTCACAACATCCGGTGTCTCTTTCTGAAGAACAGAGCATGTGATGCCGACAGACAGAGAACACACAACTGGCTTTGAGTCTGCCCCATCACTGCGGCATAACCGATATCTTTCCTTTTGTATCCACTCCTCCTCCATCCTGGGAATTGAACCTAGGGCCTCCTCACAGGGTTGCATCTCTGGCCCTTTTTATTTTGCTCTTGTTTTTGTTTTTATCTTGACAAGGATTTGTTGGTTCACTAACTTTCCCAGGGTGGCTAAAACTTGCATCTTTCTGCCTCTGCCTTCCATAGTGCTGGGGTTGTTTGCTTTATCACTATACCTACCCACTACTTGCCTCTTTTTCCCTTTTTCTTATTTGCTTAGCCTCTTTTGCCACATCTGGGTCTCCCTTGTCCCTTTTTTCTTCCTTTGTTTTTATGCCTCTGGAAAGCAAGTCATACCAAATGGTGCATTTCTTTCCAGATTCACTAGCCTCCACACTAGGACAGCACAGGCCTAAGGACAAGGGTTTGCTGGGCTGGGGCTCTCCTAGGCATAGCACTGTATGGACAGCATGTCCATTTCAGGCAGCCAGGGTAGGCATGACTCAGCTGAGGGCCACAGCCCTGTAACCCAACGGAAACACACAGGTGCTCTGAGCTACTGGCTCTCTTATTCGGGCTCAGGTTTTGTTCACTTTAGAGTTGGTCAGCCTGTCTGTCTGTCTGTCCATCCATCAGTCCATCCATCTCTCCATCCATCCATTCATTATTATTTAAGACTGCATATTTTGGATGCAGAAATGAACATTTAGGACACACAGGCCAGATTCATGCCATTGTAGTTTGTGCGTATAAATTTTTCTGTAAGTGCCTTTGCTTAGTAAAATCCATCAAATAACACTGAGAATTAATAGTGATTTTTTAAAACAGCACTGAAGAATTAAAAGGGAGGAGAGGGAGAGAGAGAGAGAGAGAGAGAGAGAGAGAGAGAGAGAGAGAGAGAAAGTTCAAAGGCAGAGAGAATGAAATGGACCAGATTATACAAAATTAAAAAGCAAACACGAGCAGACAATTTGTGCTGAGTGATTGCGAGCAATTACAGTCCAGCTTTTCTGGAGGGAAGAGGGGGGAAGGGGGCATTCAGCTTAAAAGGAGACTTTATTCATTCCTGATCAGCTTTTCCTACCATTCTCTTTTATTCTTGGATATCAATTTTTAAAAAAAGTCAGCTTTCAGATGTTCCATGTTCACCCCTGTGAACCACCCCTGGGCAGACAGTGAGAATTTAAGCTTCCAATCGGTTCTTTCTATAGCCCCGAAAACCAATTTGTTCATAAAGAATAAAATAAAGAGGGGGGAGAGGGGAAAACACAACAAGAGCATGTGTTTCTTTTAAAGGAGAGCTTCAATTTTACTATAATTGTCTAAAGATGGGGCTGCTTTGATCTGAAGAATTATTATTGTGCCTCAAATGCCGGCTGCTAATGTCACAGCTGTGCTGGGGCTCCGTCACACCAAGGGGCTTGGGGTCCAACTTAGTCTCAGACCCACTGCTAGCTCTAGCTTGCCTTATCTTTCCTTTGTCCAAATGGAAAAGTTGATTTTCTTGGTGTCTCCCTAGCCGCTGAAGGCCACTGCTTAGATGATTTTGTTCAGGTTTTTGGGAAGGGGGGAACCTAGCAGCAACTCTGCCAAGGTGGGATACAGATTGTTAGTTAGAGCAGGTCAGGCTGGACTTGAACATGTGTCTGGGAACAGAGACTCATGCCTTCAGGCAGCAGCCCAAGACCATCTTCACTTCTCAGCCCAGCCCAGGCTCAACAGAGACATGGACAGTGTGCTGCACACTTCTCAGATGCCCGTGGCTTAGTGGCTGTCATTCCTTGCTGGCCTTTGTTATGGCAGAGGATGGTTCAAGATGCAGAAAGGAGCTGCCGGCTTTCAGAAGAACAGATGCAAACTGTACTTCAGGGCCTGCTTTCCTCCTGTTGCTGAAAGCCAGAGTATGGGCCTCCTCTACCACGGCTCCCTATAGAGGGCAGGATGGGGCAGCCCCAGGGTTCCCAGTGGGGCCCAGATGCTCTGTGCCTCAGAAGCCACCCTGCCTCCCCCTGCAGGTACCCCCAGACCGGGATCTTCACTGGAACAGGAGCCCTAGGGATCCTCCTCATCTGTTTCTCTCTTCCCTGTCACAGACAGCATTATCTGTTCTTTAGCTCAGCATTGAAGGCCCTGGTGATATGCTGTTTCCTTAGCCTGACTCCAGGCTTGCTCAGCCCGGCCTCTCACCACCATCCGGGAAAACTCCAGCATATTCTCAGCTCTGAGGCCTTCGCCTGTGACTTTCACGCAGCCTGGAAAATGACTTTAGCTTTTTTCTTCCCTGCCTGACTCTTTCTCTCTTCACTCTGCTTCTCACCAAAGTACAGATGAACTAGAAAAGAAAACTATGATACATGGAGAGGAGAAAGCCTTGGGGGAAAGCTACCTGCACACTGGTGACAATCTAAGAGGTCCTGGTAAGAGAGGAGGGACGAGTACCACTCCGGTCCGGGCCCCTGACCTCAAAGCCTCTGTAATGGTAGGGCTTCTGTAATGGGAGGAATGCATAGAGGCTTTTCAAAAAAACTTAGCATGGCCCAAGGTGCATACACATCCTCGGGTTCTGAAGCTTTCCACTGCAGAGCATTGCCATGAGAAAAAATTGAACCCCAGAAACAAAAAATACAAACTTAATCTGACTTCTCTTAAGCACTAGACTCAGGGTCTCCATTAAAACCTGACCATCCCTGATTTTTTTTTAAAGTCCTGAAGGCCCTTCTTAGCTGTGCAAACTTGGGCCAATTACTTAACTTCTGTATGCCTCCATTTCCTCTCCCACAAAAGAAAGAAAAGTCAAGAAGTGAACTGCAAGCACCAGTGAGGGTCCAAGTGAAGCGATGTGCATGTTGAATGCCTAGATGAGCCCCACTGTTAGTTCACAAGCAGAGATGGCTGGGTTAACCAGCCCCTGTAGGCACCAGCCTTGTTGCTGAAGATCACAACCTCACTCCCTCTTCAGCCGTGGGTCCCACTATGGAGTTTCTCAAGAGAGGGAAGGAAGAAGTTCAAGAGACAGAGGTTCAAGTGAGGCCTGGGTTACAACCATACTGAGGTCTCTAAGTCACCACCATACTGAGCTCTAAAGAAATCTTGGAACAAAAAGGAGCTGTGAAATTGAGTATGGTGGCACACATCTGGATTCAGCACTCTGGCAGACTAGAGCAGGAAGATCTAAGGCTCAAGACTGCCCTGGGCAAATTAGCAAAACCCTATATCAAAATAAAAAAAAGGCCTACGGATGTAGCTCACTATAAAAAGTCCTGAGTTTAATCCCCTAAACCACAGGCAAAATAAGAGCAAAACACAGGAGGTTTGAGCAAACAGGAGGTGAGCTGGTCTCCTCAGGGGACAGAGTAGCACTGACTTGTACAGAATGACTCATCAGACTCCCTAGGGATAGGACAAAAGGAGACAGGGGGTGCTGTACAGCTTTGCGTGGTAATCCCATAAAGAGATGGGTGGACGAGATATCCTTTCACATAAAGATCTAGCTGAAAGGGAATGAAGGATCTTTGTACCTTGGGAAGTCACAGGATCAATTGGGAATCAAGGCATGGATGAAGCCCAAGGAAACCAAGAGAGCGACCTTGAGTAACTTGAAGAGCAGAAGACTAAGCAATATGGTGTCTCTGAAAGAACAGCTCATCTGTCTTATTTCAGTTGTGATTTTCATTAAGTGTCCAATAAGCTCAGGTGTCAGGAGGGACAGGAGAAGCCCTGACTATGCAGGTCTCTCAGTCACAACTTGGAGTCATAGCATTCTTGCTCCTCTTACTTGCAGGAAAATGGGTTTCAAGTAAAGGGAAAGAAGTTGTAAAAATGAAAAAAAATGGTAGCATAGAAACGTTAGGGAGAGGTGTGCTGATAGGTGTTGAAATATTATTTTAAAAAGAGAAGCTGGACGAATAGAAGCAGAGAATGTCTAGATGGACAGACAATGATAAATCAAGTACATACATCCCACGGCTGAGGGTTGAGTGTAGATCATGAGAGTTCTGGTTTTTACTACAAAGTTTTTCCAACTTTTCTGTAAGTTTGAAAATTTTTGTAGTAAAATTAGGGAGTAGAATAGGTAACTAGACCCAAAGCAGTCAGTTACCCCATGGCCTCAATAGCATCCAAGACGTGCTGTCCCCAAACAATAGTTGGCAGAATGGTAGAACAGTAGATTTTTCCTCTTGTCTTTCACGTCCTTTGTGCAGTGTGCATGACTTCCCAGGGCTGGAAAACCTGCTCAGAAAGTGGCTTATAAAGATTTAAAGTAGGAACCTGTCCAATGTAATCCATGTTTTAGCTGATCTTTCTGACGAGTCTTTAACAGCTAAAGAAATGAATCTTCTGAAGGGATTCATGGAATTTTGGCCCATGGAGAAGAAACCTCAGGCAGAGGGCAGCTCGACTAGGTTTGACTGCAAGGGTCAGATAGGCCCCCAGGTCTTTTTTGTGAATATGGGTGCTCATTTCATGCTCACCTAAGCCAAATCCAAACAGAAGTGGTTCAAGACTGCATCTTCAGCGTCTCAAGAATCCTAGTCTGTTTCTGGGATGGTTCCCATCTTCATGGTCCAAGATAAGAAAACAAAAAGGATTGAAAAACAAAGAGGAAAAGAGACAATAGCAAGCCCAGCAGCTTCTTAAGGTTGGGGTCTGGAAACTGACTCACACACATGCTTAGCTGCAAGGCTGCCTTTTGCTGCAAGGGTCACCATGAAACACAGACCTCCACTTGGTGGCAATGCACCAAGAAAGAGAAAATACTGATCACCATGAAGGATGAGAAAACAAGATCTAAAGGACAACTATCAATTTCCCTCAGAGTAGGAAGAATATGTCCCTAGAATGCTTAGATCATGGCTTCCAGTTCTTACTCACTGTCTTTAAGTCAGCTTTGTGCTTACCAACTGACCCCAGGACATTTTACTGGCCTGATTGCATAAGGAGCTATGTGGTGAGTGTTTTGGAATGCAGTTAGCGTCACTGCATCAGAGATAGGCAATGGAGGTACCCCTAAGCCCACAGTACTGGTGAATGCCTTAACTTGGGGGCTACTGCTGGCAGACATGTGAGGACGTACAGCAAGTCTCTCCATTCTTCCCATCACTCAGCCCCGCTACCTCAGCAGAGACTATCTGAGTGAGAGTTGAGGGTCCTGACCAGGTGATCCCACCTGGAGGGGAACAGGCCACCCATGTGAGGAGTAGACTGCCACGAGGCATCAGCAGAAACTGCTGGTGGCCTCTTCTTGAACCCCAGGGTGCACATTGTGGCTTCAGAACTCGGGGCTTCAGGCAACAGGCTGAAGCGTAGTTTTTATCTCCAAGATTCTGCCTGAAGCAGTCTTGGTTGAAGCCTGGGCCTTGGGAATTTCTAAAGCTCCAACATGACTCTAGTGTCCTCCCAAGTCGGAGAGCCCCTGCTCCAGTACCACCTCTTTCACCTTCATGCACAGACCTTGGGAGCCAGTGTGCAGCCTAAGGCTGCCCATTACAACAGGGTCCCAGGTGATGCCAAAGCTGCCCAGCTCTGGAGCCCCTTTTGATCATTTCTTCTACTGATTACACAAACTGATAGCTGTAGCTGTGGAAGCTTTAACACACTGTCACTTTGGCAAGGATGGATTCTCCCTGTCACAAGACCTTCCCTGGCAGGATTCCACGCCCACTCCCTGCCGGGTGGTCAGTATCTGCCCTCCCGTTTGACATGTCATCCAGTGTGCTACTGATCTAGAATGATCTGTATGGCGCACCATCAAGAGTGTACTGCTGGTGCTTACCCAGCTCTTACTAATACTTAGTGCTAATGAGGAGGTAGTGACTAATAGTAATAATAACATCAAGGAAACAGTGATAGTCCTACATGGAACAATCTCTTCTGTTACCCCTTTCCCAAGATAACAGCTCTAAATGAGCGTCCTGTTGTGACAGGTATAACCTCACACGTATGCACTTAATAAGACAGCTCTATGGAGTGAAATTCCACTTTCAACAGATACATTTTCAGGGTGGCACACAGGAAATTAAATGTGAAAGTATCATTAACATGGAAGTTGTGAGTTTAATTCCCTACACAGGGTGCTGACAAACTGAGATTGTTTATCTTTCTCATCATGGCTACATGTTTCCGACGGGTTCCAGTGAATTTCCTGGAATTTGAAGACATTTGTTTCCTTCTTTGGGTGGATAGAAGCTTCTTGGCTTCTATCCTCAGAGACCCAGATTTTCAACAGCCCAAGAAGATGAGGTAGGAACATCAAGAGGAGCAAAAATCATACCGTGGCCTTGGTGATACTGAGGATGGAACTTTTTCTATAGTAGTTTCCTTAAATATTTTTTTTCTGATAGGAAGTAATGTAACACTTAATAAGTAATGACACCTATTAAAGAATTCATTAAAGAAAAGCTGGTAAAAGATTTATGCGATCTGAAGAGAAACCGGGCGTGGTGGCGCATGCTTGTAATCCCAGCACTCGGGAGGCTGAGGCAGGAGGATTGTTGTGAGTTCGAGACCAGCCTGAGCTACAAAGTGAGCTTAAAGCCAGCCTGAACTGCATAGCGAGACCCTGTGTCAAAAAAGACAAAAAAAAAAAAACAAAAAAAAAACAAAAAAAAAAAAAGAAAAGCTGGTAACAAGACATATTATCATTGTCAACAGTTAACAATGCTGTGTGCAATCACGACTGCTTTTTGTATGTGTAACTGGTGCCACTTGAGCTTTTGGAACTATTTTTTGGTGATACGTTAAGTGGGACATAGGTGCCCTTCCAGGGACTGATGTTGGCCCTTGTGCTACCACCACAACTGAACTGCAGGTAAAGAGACTGGCCCAGCTTTCAGATCAGTCATTTGTTCTTGCAGGCAAGAGACGCTGCCACTTTGTGGCTCTGTCTTTCTAAGTCTCCTTTGTTTCTAGGTCTACCCTTCAGGTTCAGCTGACTCGGGGAATTACAGGAAAGTGAGAGTTCAGGAGACACTTGATGGTTGTGCCACTCTTGGGGATGCGCTCAGAAGCGGATGCAGTCAGTGCTCCCCCTTGGTCGGCCCTCACATAAGGAAAGCTGAGCTATCTATGCTCCCCTTCATGGAGAAGCGCAGGATGCTGCTGCCACCTATATTTTTAGTACATTTTAGTTTAGAAAAGACCCTGGCTTACTCAGAGACATCTGAAAGGACTTAGCATTGTAAGCATAAAAGCCAGCCTGCTCCACAGCCAGATGCCACCTACTCACCTTCTGTTTCTGATGATGTCATGCTTGATCGCTCCAGTGCTCCGAGCTTCCCAAAACTTCCTCTTATTTCTCTATGCATGCATTTTTGAGGCTGGCTCCACAAGCATGAGATTCTCCCTAGTAGTCTTTTGGTTTTGACTTAAAGACATACTGAATACTTGAGCCCTGTTTAAGTCAACTTCGATGCTAACTTTCTTTTTACTTTTCTTTTTTTTTTTTTTTTTTTTTTTTTTTTTTTTTTTTTTTTTTTTTTTTTTTTTTTTTTTTTTTTTTTTGCAGATGAGGAAACACCTATAGAGGATTTATCTAAGGTCCCACAGTTAACTGGGATATGAGCACAGGTTTTCTGACTATTTTTTAAATCTCTGAATACAAATAAAAGACATAGCTAAAAACCAAAGCGTAACTCTCTGATTAGCTTGCTCACTGTGGCACGCTCTGAAGTCACCCTCAGTGGGCTTGGTGGAATGACAGACTCAGTCACTCATGTTGTGGGTTAAGAGGGAGCCACAAGGCTCCAGATCTACTGACCAGAGCTCCATCACACTGAGAAAGCACATTTCCTTCTTCTATTACCAGTGAGGGAACCAGAACATTGGCTAGATCAGATCTCCCTGAGCCAAAAGGTCACTATTTTGTTTGCCCCTCTAGACCCAGCATCCACCTTCCATCCTTCCCCATCCACTCTGTATCTCAGGATTCTGGTCTCTATAGACTGCATCACTCAGATTCACCTTCCTCTGGCTACCATTGCAATTTGACCATTGGGAAGGCCCCAAAGGGAAGAAACTAGGGTATTTGGCCCCTCCAGTTGCTTCACTGCTTCATCCTGGTCTTGGCTGTACCTGGATCCCCCCAATTCATGGACACAGCTCCTGGCAGATTACCCCTTTCCCACAGCCACAGGTCTCACCAGGGCTCAGTAGCATGGCTCCACCTCTTGCCCCTTCAGTCTCATAGGACTGCCATCTCTCTTATTAACCTTTCTTCATCCAATGAACTCAGGGAGTATGTCAGCAGGATCTCAGCTGGTACAGGGGTCACTGTGAAAATGGTAGTGGATGACAATCTGTGTTGGCTGGCCTGTGTCCAGTCACTCCCATTTGCACTGGGGAAGGACAAAAATAATGTCTGAGATATATGAGCACTAGCAATTGGCATGGTCTTCCGATGGTAAGCCAAGCTTACTTTGGTCCCACCTACTCAAAAGTCCCCAGCAAAACTGCAGGGCCCCACTTTCAGTGCCATTCACTGTTCTGTTTCATAGATTTATTCCATAGATCCTTGCTTCCTCCTCTCTAGATCAGCCATGAGGTTCTGTTCTCTTGCACACCAGCTAAAAATAATCTGTTGCTACCTGCAAAATCCAAACTCCACCATCCCACAGTAAGCTGTCTTAAATGCTAAAACAAACACAAATTGAATTGGTTTTCCCATCTGTTTCTTTAATAAATGGGAGCTTAAGCCCATAGGGAAACTGCATGGGTCAGGGAAACATCAAATGAACACTTCTGAATAAAAACAAATGTTTCTGAAGATTGCAAGATATTTCAAACAGAGCACTCCATTGGCCGGGCCTGCTCCCTTCCAACGCCTGCACAAGATCTCGATGACAGCATTATTTGCTTGAGCTGGATTTGTTTCTGTGTGTAGAAACAACACAAAAGGAACCTGGAATAGAAAACAGCTACTTGGTCCTACAAGGCTTTCCAGGACACTAACTTAGACAAGACAGGAATGAAACAAGCATTGGAAGGGGCATGGAAGGAGCAGAGGGAGTGATTCTTTGTGACCTGTATGATGGCTCTTCTTTCACTGTTAAAAACATGAAAAGCAAAGACCAGTGGCTTGAATTCTAATGTGAACCCTACCAGGCAGAGAAGAAATGGGGGCTGGGAGGCTGTGGTGGCAGCAATGGGATGAGGGTTGATTTAACTGGACACCAGCCGCCATCTTTCCTGAGCACATTTTCCTCATGCCACCTACAAACTGATGCTCTCTGTGGGTCCCCCCAGGTCTCCTCTCTGCTTTCTTTGGCCATCTCTATCATTGGACTGGACTTTGAGTTTTGTTGCATTCCATGTGCACATCGCAAGTGCCTGTTTCACAAAGGGTTGGGCGCATAGTAACACTCAGCAGATGCTTGTGGGTTGAGTCAACGAACAAGTGTGTGATGGAGGAATGAGTGAGAGAGAAATCAGTGAATGTAAGAATCACTGATGAACGGGTAGTAGATAAATTAAGTCTCTCGAGTTGATAAACTGTTTCAGAATGAAAGGTGAAATTCCCACCAGATGGATCCTATCATATGAAGGCACTGGCTCAATTTCTGGCTTTCACAAGTGTTTCTTGAGGCTTCTCATAAAAGACAAGTATGTTCAGAACAAGGGGCAGTATTCTGTGCGGCATTCATGGCAGTGTCTAGCCTCTGATTTCCTTAATTTCCCACTCTTCTCTGACTCTTTAACCCATTTTCTGTCTCACTGAATATTTCCTCCACTTTTATTCCTATTACTGGGGAGGCCTATTATTTAACAACTAAAGGGTAACTTTTTTAACAGTTAGAGGGATTGCTAGGAATAACAAAAACTGCATAATTTTAAATGTTAACTTATTAATCAGAATGCCATATTGGCTACTTATAATTTTATTTAAAACCCAGTTTCAGAACAAAAATTCTCTTCACTAAATAAATATGACATATGAAGAATGATAAAAAAATACAGCAAATATTTAAATAAAATATATTATAGTAAAAGAAAGCTGTCATTAATGCCCCTTAAATTCTTCCCCTTAATTGGAACACTTTGTGGTGGATCAACCAGTGGGCAAGTTATAACACCCAGTTGAAGCCAGTCATCATGGTGCTGGGTACAGAAGGCCCATCTGAGGATTGTCACCAGCAGCATAAAAGGAGACCTGGAGCTGCATATCAGTTCTCCTGGGGAGAAGATTGTCACGTTGGTTTTCCTGACAGGAACTCAGTGGCTGTCATCCTCAGAAGAGCTTGGATGGCCACTGAGGATGGCCGCAGGTCTCTTCAGGTGAGCTCTGGCCCTTACCTTCAGTGTCACTTCCTGGTCCCAGTGCAGTTCACTCAGCTTGCTCTCCCAGATCCTTCACTGGCACAGATGTCCTATCTTCCATCGTCAGCCTTTGGATCTTCTCAGTGCAAATCCTTGATACAGGCTCACACGAGACATTGTCATAGGCTCTAGGACTCCATTTGGACTCCTGGGAAGCATTGCCATGGTCTCTAGGTCTTCAACTGTACTCCTGCAGGGTATTGCTGTGGGATCCAGGCTCTCAGCTGGATTATTTGGGTCTCTGGTATTTGGAGAGATCTCTTGTGCTCTTCTGCATTCAACTTCTTGGATGAGTATTACAGAATAATCCAATGAACCATACGTCCTGCATTAAATCCATTCCTGTGCAAGCCCTGACCACAGCACACACTTGTCCCATCATTCTTTCTACTTTGTGTAGCAGTTCTAGAAACCCTCTCTCATGAATGTCTTTGGTTGCGCTGTTGTGGCTGCTCTGATAATCTGAGTAAATCTGAAATGTTTACCATCCATGATTGTTTGATTTTGGAGAACAGCCAGCGGTGACAGAGCCCCAGATCCAGTGAATAACGTCACACTGTAATGTTTGCATTTGAGAGAATTTGCTGGAAACTTTTGATCAACAAGGGGTGATCATAAAAACTATGACTATTTAAATTTAAAAAATTATTACAGTAAAAGGAACATAGCCATTAATCCCTCTCAAAGAACTCAAAATCCTTCCCCTTGATTCAAACACAGTTATGTCATCATTCTTGGCAATGCATCTTTTACTGTAATAAATGCTTTAAATGTGAATATTAACCATATCTTTTGAACATACTTTATATATCTCTGTCCATTAAAACAAAATTTTAAAAAGTTTTACTTCGTTAAATCTCTTACTTGAATATAAAATAATACCATTAGGGTAATACTGGTCCTTTTTATGTATTCATGTATTTTTTGTCATATTACTTTCTAATAGTATTATGTTATAGTATTTTCCTAAATAATATCTTTTAACTTGGATTTATTTTTAATCTTTTTGTTCCACAAAATTGCATGTACTCTTTTCAAAACTGTTTTAAAACTTTTTGAAATTTTATAGAAAACTACTAAAGTTTTATTTTATTGTTAATAAATTTAAACCTATTAGCATACAGTAAGTGGAATCTTATTATAGATAATAATATCTTAATTGAGAAAATACTTTCCCCAGAGTTACTGAGTTGTCTTACAAATTCAAAGCAAATTCTACTACAGTATATTCCAACTGTCCTTTTTTGTGCTAAAATATGTAAATACTAAAGCCGAACATTTTTTTTCAAACAGTGTCTTTTTCACTTCCCAAATACTTATCTTTGGGAGTTGTTTTAGCATGAATAAATTCAAATAGGTTGTCTCTAAATTATGATTCTAAACCCTATTGGCAGAAATATAACTTTACCTAAATAAAAATTAAAACACCAATTGAAAGATTACTTCAGCAGTCAAGATATTTCAAAGAGCAATGATAATTTGAAAGATAAAATCCTGTAAGATACTTGCAGTCTCAATAGTTAATTTGTTTAGTTTTATTCCACTCTGTCATAAGGATAAATTTCATTGTTCTCCTGTTTACAAGCTTTACTTCCAACAATTTTAAGTGGCTAAATACTTTAAAGTTCTTTGCGTACCATTCTTTGGAGATTTTGATTAAAGATATCCAACTGATGCTAAATAAAAGCCAACGAAAATGTGCAAATCTGTTTACAAAAGAAGCTCAGTACCATTGCAGCACATGTAGGGTGATTTACAAAGTAACTCTTCAAAGATGAAAAAGCTTTGAAAGTCCCACTGATGGTAAGCAGAAGAGAGAAAAGTGAAAAATGTCACAGCATTTTCTATTCAATATCTGCTTGATCACAAAATTTTGTGCTTCAACAACTTGAACAGTGTGGAAAAAATTATGCATTTATACTACTACAACTTGTAGTTTAATTATTCTAACATTGCATATAATTGAAGGAACTTACGGATTATGTGAACACTAGAACAAACTTCAAACCTATCTGTGCTCCTTAATTTTCTTAATTTTGAATAACATAGCTTTCACCATGAAGCTGTACTTTGAGTACATATTATCACCACCAAAAACTAAAAGGGCCAGGGAGATGGCTAGGGCTGGGGAGGTAGCTCAGTGGAATAAGCACTTCCCTGACAAGCTCAAGGGCCTGAGTTCAATCCCTGGTTCTGCAAAAAACAAAACAAAACAAACCTAATGTTTGTGTCTTCAATGTTAAACTTTTGTTTTAAAAATGAATTTTATACTAATAAAACTGTAACATCAGCTATTTTTACCTTTAAAATTAACTTTCAAAACTTTGTTTGATATCCTACCTGAGAAGTAAACATGTAAACCAGTTATTGGAATTATCTGATTATTATTATTTTTTGCAAAATGTCTAGTAGCATGGATAAAATGGATATTCTTTGAATTGTACCCAGTTTTTCTTCTGCCTAAAATATGAACACTTTAACTGTAAATAATTCCTATTTTGAATATACATAAGAAAATTTTGAGTAAAATTCAGTGAAATTTAGAAAGCAAGACAAAAACCCTAGTCACTGGATATAAATGAAAAGGAAAACTTTTTAGGGAAATTTGTAAGATTACCTTTCATTGGATCCATGCAAGTTCATGACCTAAAGGAGCATCTTTACAATAATTACTTTTTTTTTTCCTTTTACATATTTCTTCTGTTACCTAGGGTTGGAGCTGAGGCCTCTTGTATACTAAATGCGTGCACAGAAGTACAAGACCCGGGCTCTTAAAACTCGATGCTGAGTTGTGAAAGGCTCAAGTCAACAACTTCTGACATTGCCAGTTCTGTGGATAACCCACTACTGTTATGGACTACTGGATTATATTGGATTATTTTGCCTAATTCATGCACCTACAATATTTGAATGGCAATGGAATACCCATCTCTGATAAAATTAAGCAAAAAAGGGAGATACAAATGAAGGACCATTTTGTGGTGAAAAAAAAATATATATGTATATATATCTGTATATACAACATAGTTAGGATAGACATATAGCTACTTTCTCTTAGTTCAATGAGAAGACAGATTTGTACGAATAGCATTTAGACAAGATATCATGTGTGCATCTTGTACTCTGGATAATCACTACAAAGAATAATATGCAGTGTCTTAATTTTACGTATTAATAATATACAGTGTATTATAACTGTCCTATTAACCTGTTTTGAAGCTATCCCAGTGCTATTTCTTTCTCAATAAAATTAATTTTTAAAAACCTTGATGCTGGTGTTTTGTTGGCAAATTCTGCTTTCTGTTTGGACGGTGAAGGGTACTGGAGACCACTTCCCAGAATCAGTGTTGACTGACTTCAGTAAGAGAGAAATTCGGCAGTTATTCACTAAATCTCACTTTGGTTTTGGAATGTCCTTGCTGCCAAAAGATTTCACTTTGAAATAAAAATGTTATAAGTAATCAATAGCTGTGAAAGTAAGCTGTTTAGTAAATGGCAAGGCTAGAAACTAAAGAGATGCAGACCACCGCTCCCCCCATCTCCCCGTCTTCTATGGTGGGATGCACAGCTCAGTCTCCACCCTAAAATTTCCATGGTTCCCTTGGGACCTGCCAAAGAGTGTCTCTGGGGCACACTGCACCGTGTGAGCTACATGCTGCCTGCTGCACAGGTGGAGGGGTAAGGGCAACAGTCACAGTGGCCCTTGGGGGCCCACACCTGAGCTAGCTACCATGCTCAGCAAGCCCCCTGCAGGCTGCCCCTGGGAAACCGTGTCTCTTGGCTTCTAGCAGGAACCATATGGCAAGGAGATAGAGCACCCCTGAGAGACTTCACCATCATTAAAATGAGAAATCTTCACTGAACTCTTTTCTCATGCCCCCCCTACATGTGGTGAGGCTCTGGCAGGAGCTGGCAGAACCAGGTGGCTTCTGTCTTCAAGTTGATCTCACTAAACTCAAAGACAAGGAATGCTGGGTCAGAAAAATGAAATTCTGGGCCATTAATGCCTGGGGAGGCACCATCTTGATTAACTTCAGACCTTGTAGCTGACCGCGATTCTTAACTTTCTCAAATGCCCAAGGTGAAGTACCTGCAAGGTCTCTCTCCACTCTGGCCCCTGGACCCCAAATCCCTGGCATGAGTCTTGGAATTCATTCCTCATACCCTCTGTATGCACAGTTCCCCTGGCCTGAGATGCATCCCCAGTCTGGACACCCAGGTACTTTGGCACTCACCCAGAAATGAGCATAATCCTTACCTCCTCCTGGAAACCTGACTAGGTGACCTAGGACACCTCATGGCTACACCTTCCACAGCAGTACCTGTTACCGTGCCTGCTTCCTTCAACCCAGGAAGTCTCTGGAAAGGGGAAGCATGTTTGCCCTTGTTTTGTTCTCAAGTGCTCCTGCCACATCACAGAAAATGGATCAGTGGATGAATGAAGCTCACCCAAAAGGCGAAGGTCCCCCAAAGGCCTTGGTGTCCATACCTAATAATACTCTGAAGGTAGAAGGCACAAAGTGGTAGTGACACATTATCAATAGGGTCAGGTCCATTATGCCATTCTTCCTCATCTGGGACCTAGGTGGGGGGAGGAGGCCACCTCTATTTATAACCCCAGTTTATAGCTGGGCAAGTGGAGGCTCAGGGAGGTGAAAAGCCCTGGGTCAGCCCAGGATGGGGGATGGACCTGTGATGGGCAATCAAAGCAACCCATGCACCTATCTGTGTTCGGAGTCCCGCTACCTTCCAGCTTTCCTCCCTTCGATCTTCCTTTCTTCTTTCTTTTATTTAGTAGAATTCCACATCCCCCAAAATCCTCTCTTCAGATTAACTCATCCTGGCTTCAAATATCTAAAGCAGCTATTTTTTTTCCTTCAGCATTTGAAATGTTTTTAAGGGTTTATTTCAAACACCATTTTCTTTGAACTGATTGTTCAGAACTTTCATTTCACTTTGTCAGTGTTTTTTGTAGTTGGCTCTGATTTCTAAAAGGTTTTTATTTCTCCTCTATTAGCAGCCACCACCTGCTTACTGTTTGGATGAGTTTTGCCTTTCATCTACTGACATGGGTGAGAGGAACCTTGGGTAGTAAACGTTGTTTCTAGTTTTTCCCCCAAACCTCCCCTACTTTTAACTCCCCTGCCACTACTCTGCCTTTCTGCCCAGGTGTGGGTGTGCGCATGCACCAGCAGCTGAGGAAGGCCATGTTCCTTGAGCGTTCTGGAAGCCATTCTAGTCCCTGTGCTTGCCCAGGCATCTTGCCTCACCACGGCAGGGCTCTGTGCCATTTAAGTGGCCTCCCTGGCTGGAGATGAAAAGGTGTCTTTCTCTCTTTCCAGTCTTAAAGTGACCCACAAGCCCCACTGGGACATTACTAGCTGTTACTGGGTCCCTGCCTTGACGGGCATTAGTTGTTCCATTTTGGGCTAATCTGCCCACACTACCCCTTATGGGATCAGCCTTATATATAAATATATAAATATTTTACAAGCTCATCCTGCCCTCAGGATATCAAGTTTAATGAACTAAACATCCTCCATTAATCATCCAGCAGAATGTTATTTACTTTAAGCAAGAGGGTAAGTGGCCAGCGACAAGGACAAGCCAAGGACTGTCTATAGCGTTTCCCCAAGCTCCATCTTCGCAGACCCTTCAGAGCAAAGTCTCCAACCCAGAAGCTCTTCTAGCCAAGCTGAGGGCTTGCTCCCCTGAGCTTCCCTGTCCCCCTGCCAAGTCATCAACACCAACTTTCTCACCGACCTCCTTCTTAGCAAAATAAAGCCCGCCTCCTATCTACAAATGCATGGCTGTGGATGTTTTGGCCCTCAGAGGCAGAAAAGGGGCTTAAGCCCCTCCCCCAGGATGACCCCATAGCCGAGCAATGGAGTTCATCATAAGGAACACTTGAGTGATTTGAGAAAACAGAGCTGAAGTGGGCACAATAACAGAGGCCCTTTGACGTCACTAAACATCCTTTGTAAATAATATCTCTCACTCAGCCTACAGCCCTGAGACTGACGCTCAGCGCAAGCGTGCACCAAGGAGACAGGAAAAGGAGAGGGGAGGGGATGGCGGCTGGTGCTGGTGGCAGGAGGTGCGCTGTGATGTACACAGCCACGTCTCTGCAAAGCAGAGCTCTTCAGACCTTGGTACCCAGGCCCCCACTTTTACAGCCACAGACAAAAGGCATGGAAGCTGATGTGTGTTTGCTTCTCATCAGGAGTGGCAATGTCTCAAGCATTGTGACCCCACAGAAATCTAAGGGGGCTGGGGAAATGGGCATCTCCGCTCAGGAAATGATACAGCCTATGAGGGTCTGAAGTGCCTCCTGCCCTTTGTCTTCTTTCTTTCTGCAAGGCTGACCCTGGCCTCGCCCACTCCCCACTGGAAGGGCCCTCCCCTCCCCCACCCGTCCACGCTTCCCAGAGCGTCTCACATTTGGTCAGAGGTCTCAGGAAGCCTCTCCCAGGCTGTGCAGGGCTTTAGCCCAACACTAATTAGTAATGCAATCCCGCAAAGAGTGAAGCCGCCTGCCACCTCCCCTCACTCATAGTGATTTATGTTCAATTTGTACAAATGGAGAAAATGAGATTTCAAATTTCAATGCCATTTCTGCAATGAGGTGATTAAAAGAGAGAGAGGTATCGCCTTCCACTGTATAGAATATTGATCCCAGTGCTATTTTCCTTTGCAATAACCATTAGCTCAGTATTATTTGCAAACCTCTAATGTGAACCTGGAGATGTAATTTACATTTGTGCCTCACTTATTTGCTTTAACAAAACAACACAAAAGCTTTGGGTCTTTCAATCTATCCATATTGTCAATAAAATTAGCAGCTTGAAGGGAAAAAATTATATTCAAAACCATAACTTCCCATTAACTACTGCAAGACACAACTCATTGTTGCCAAAGAGAGCGCTTCATGGTTAAACCCCTTCTTTTCTTTTCTTCTCCCCCTCTACCACTCCCTCCTCCATGGGGTTGAGATTCCATGAGGAAACTTGTGAGGGAGACATCCTCCTTCTGAAGGGGGATTTGTGTGGAGATGTAGGATGGCCTTGCATGGCTGAGGTGTGATCCCTAGAAGGATGCCAACCCCCACCCTACCCCCAAGGCCAAGTGGCAGCAGACGGTGGCCTCAAGGTTCAGGTAGAGTTTCCAGGACAAATGCATACTCAGACACATGCAGGGCCAGGTAGTGACTCTCTAAGATCATTCCTCAGTGGGGGGTGGGCAAGATGGGGGCTGGTGGGGGTGGAAGAAAAGATGTGAAATAGAAAGAAGAGGAGGAAGAACAAGAGGAGGAGGGAGAGGAGGAGGAGGAAGAAGAGGAGGAGGAGGAAGAGGAGGAGGAGGAAGAGGGAGAGAAGGAAGAAGAGGAGGAGGAGGGGGAGGAGGAGGAGGAGGAGGAGAGGTAATCAAGAAATAAAAGCGCAGTGCTGTGCTCCTGCTATTCAAGTGGCAGCTCGTCAGCCTCTGACTTCACAAATCGGCCACGCAGCTTCGCTCTCTCATTTCTTGTCTCTGCAAATCCGTCAGCTGCCTACCACTGACTACCAGACCCTGGAAGATGAGAACAAGAAAAAGGGAGGGGGCAAGCTAATGACCCATAATTGCCATGATAGTGGGAGAGGGGCCAGGCAGCTGTTTTACATTCCTGGTATGTATAGTATGCAAATATCGACAAAGGCTCGACACAGTTTCGCTATTGTGGATCCAGAGGGTAACCAAATTAGCCTTTGGCAGCCATGGTAATTGGGAGGTGCTGTTCCCATTAGGAGTCCTGCAAATTATGAAGAAAAATGGACCGAGGGCTTTGTCACAAATAATAATACCAAGAAGAAAAGAGCAGGCGGCTGTCTTTTCTTTTCTCCCCCTACTACTCCCCACCCTCTGCCTTTATTTTTTTTTTAATTTCTGCATTGTGTTGTTAATACCTCTCCATTTAGTAATAAGAAAACAGTCTGAAATCTCCTGCTAGACGGTGCATAAACTTGATCACAAGAATGTTCAGTGTCTGGGGTGGGGGTTAGAATATGAATGTCAACTTTGTAGGGGGGTCCAAGGAGCAGAGCTTGTATTCTGTGGCCCAGCCTGGGTGGGTGGGCAGGTAGGAAAGGTGCAGCTGGGCTGGGAGCCGTGGGGCAACCCCAAGCCCTGGGCAAGGAGAGAAGCTTCAGAATTGTATCTGGAGGCCCCTGCTCTTTCCTATCCTTAGTCTGTTAATCTCCTGGCCCCAGCTGCACTTCCTTCCCTGCCTCACTCCTGAGGAGTCTAAAATTCTAGGTGGCTCTCATCTGTTACCAACTTAGAAACCTGTTTGAAAATCTCTGCTTGCAGTATATGAAGCCTCATGCCCTGTTAGAAAGGGTTGAAGACTTTCTCCTTCTGTATTCCTTGGAAATGGACCGATTCTGTGCCCTAGGGAATTAGGTGCCTGCTGACCAGATGGGTCACTGGAGTATCAGATGGCACCGGAAGGAGCTCAGCTCTCTGTGCAGAAGAGAGTGGCCGGTCAGGGCCACTTTTATCCCAGGTAAGAGCCACAACTTTGCTGGGTAACTGTGCTCTCTGAGCTGCTGTATTTACTGCCCACAAGAGGAGCGAAGGACTGGTAGTTTCAAAAGCAGTCTCTCCTTTAGAGCAATCAACTTCCAATTTCTCTTGTTTTATCATCTGTTTGTTCTGTGAGAGGAATATCTTCAATGAAAAAGGCCTCTCTAGAAATCCAGTGTCTTTCATTTATGTTCCTCCAGTTACACAGGAACATCTCATGCATTGCTTTGCACTTTATTTTTGCTTCACGTTTCATAAAAATGCACAATGTTAAAACATAGAAGGAGAGAGGAAGCTTTTGCTTGGGGAACTGGAAAGACAGTCATATATACATCTTTAAAACTAGGCAGCATTTCCCAGGAGGAACAAAAGAAATGGAATTTTCATAAGGCTCGAAGGGTCCTCAGAGACATAGCTACAAAAGGATCCCACCCATTTTGTCCTCCAAAGGGTAAAGGAAGAACAAAAGATTGGTTGCATGCATTTGGAAAATTAACAAAACACTGAGGAAGACTAAAAATATTAGGCCATAGCAAAGTCAAATGGCAGGTCAATAAATGAGTAAGAAGAAATGACAAGTAGCTTGCACAAGGTCACTATAGATGGGACTGATGGCTGCTCTCAGGATGGGATGAGGGAGAAAGTAGCCAACTAAGGTACGGGCTCCTTTCTCTTTTGTGCTTTGCAGGCCCTGTTCCAGTAGAGGGACTGGTTTGCCCCCCAATGCCTGCTAGTTTTAAAAGAAGAGTGTTCAAACATTAGAGATAATCCAGGTATCAGGTCTCCGAAGGGACACTCAGAGGTTGGGGGTGGGATGGGACAGACAATGGACTCTCATAACAGACTTTATTTTCAAAGAAAACCTTTGTTGATGAAATGGCCTTCTGCTGTGTGAGTGTGTCTAGGTCTTTGTTCTAGCTCTGCCCCTGAACATGACCAAGATCAGCCACATCCAGATCCTGGTCACCTCTCCAACTGGTGTCCAATCACTGTCTTTTAGTGTCGGGAACCCACCATGCTTCTTCTCACCCCTTGCTTTCACGGCAGTCACTGCCTCTGCCTTCTAGGATGTCTACAGCAACCCCCCCACACACACATACAGGTACACACCCAGTTCTCTGCCTAACGCTCATGTTGTTTCATCTTAGCAGCCTTCTCTGCTCTCCCAAGTCCAGGAAAGTGTCCCCTCCTTGCTCTCTAAGTGCTCAGAAGCAGAACTTCTTAAACTCCTCTGATTACTTTCCTAAGCTGTGCATACTGTGAAGACAGGGACCACCTCTTTAGGTCATTGTGTGTCTCTCGTAGTTGATCACAGTGCCTGATACGTGATAGCTGAGCCACAAGCGTGGGCTTAGCCAATGCCATCTGGTTAACTCAATGCTTACTTCTCTAAAGTGTACCTGAACAAGGCCTTGGCAACACCGCTTTTGCACTGGAAAATTTTACTAGCCAGTTAAGCGAGCCTATCAATTCCATAATCATAGCAAATCCCCAACATAACAGTAGAGCAGTGTGCATTTCAAACAAGTACCACAGTCACTGGATGGCGCTTGCTTGTGTTATGGATTTTGTAATGCAATTTTCATTCTGGCCCAGAATGTTCCTTATTTCCTGCTATACCTAGGGTCTTTCTTTGCTTTTTTCTCCTCATGAATGGCATTTCTTTTATTTTCAAATGTTTCAAAGAATACATCCTTCAGCATGTACACTGCAGTTTGCTCTGCACACTTGAGGATCTCAGGCTTTACCCATAACTCAGCACAAGACCACTTCAGCTCTTGCAAAGAATTCGCAGTTAAACACGGAGGCAAATTCCTTCGACCGTAAGCTCTATTCAATTCAAGTTACTGAGTATTTATATCTTAGTATATATGTTTTAGAGCATAAAACCTGCTTGGAAAAATAAGGCTTATAAAATGACATTTCATTTTCATAGCGAAATGAAATGATGGGAAATGGTACTAGAGATTGGAGTTGGTAGAAGAATAGCATTCCTTGAGCTGAAATAGCCTGTTGTTTAGAAATAGCAAAGGTCTGACCTTGAGGAAATGGAAAGAGTTGACTGCAAACAGAGGCAAAGGCTGGAGAAGAGGATTTTTAAGTAGAGGCTTATTAAAGGGAAAGGAAAGGAACCATATTGGCGATAGCCTTGGACATCAAGCACAGCATTTAGTTAACAATGGGCAATTGGGAGGTGACAAGGTACAGCACAGTCACCCAGATGTGTTCTAGGTGAATCTAAGGGGGATGTTCTTTAATGCCTTTTGTAGGACCTACCAACAGGCACTCATAGCAGCCATCCTGGAAGCACCACAGGGATACAGAGAAGTTGTTGATGGTGACATGGGTAAATGTCTGTGGCTGCTACACTCCCAGGTGTATAGAAAATATTGAGAGTGGGGTGGTATTTTAACTCTACCAGGAAAAGTTTCATTAAGTAAGTTTTCCCCATTCCAGGCATTTGACTATGATTTAAGGATACATCATTTGCTAGAGAACAAACTTTGATGACAGGATGTACAACATCCACAAAAGGTGCCTGCCAGACCAGTCGTCAGTTCTGTTTTTATCTTCATCTCCTCACAAATACTGAAGTTGATATTCAATCTATACCAGTTGCTAGAATGCCAAAACAATATGGTAACTATGAACACGTGCTCTAAAATCAAACATGAACTTAACTATCCACTAGGCTATGACCCTGAGCAGCTTAGCTTCCTCATCTATAAAATGCAAATAGTAAGACTGCGTATCTCAACTGGCAGTTGTGGAGATAAAATAAATCATACAAAACATTTTGCACAGTATTCAGTGTATCACAAGCTCAATGCTACTATTCTTATATACAATGCTTACTTAGTCTTCCACATTTCCTAATTTTCTGAGTAATTGATTGGAATTACCATTTCATGTTTGAGTGCCTTCTCTGATATTTAAAATGTATTTGTTATGGAAAAATGGCCTCTTGAAGCCAGAATTTAAATCAGGGAGTAAGAAGACAGTTCTGTAACTTTCTTATGTGTGGGATTCTGATGAAACTCTGTATGCACATTCAGCTATAGCTGGTCTTCACTTCTGTCCTGTCTGGCTAGCATGTTCTCATTATGACATGATTTAAGAACTGGAAGTTCATTAAGAAGATCATTTCACGACAAAGTGAGATGTGCAACACAGAAATTATTCCATATCTTCTCTAGATCACCCTATTTAGGGCTTTTTTCCAACTGAATCCAGCATAATTTATAAAACTAAGAAGATTTGCCTTTCAAAAGTCTAGACTAATTCAGCAATTAACATTGCATACCCTTGCTATGTGATGTGCTTGATTCATATTGCGACAAATACCACTGCTAGAATATTTTTCCTACAACTTTCTCACTTTAGGCAGTATTATCCTGGAAGTCTTTCTTCTAAATTCAATTTTAAGAGAAAATATTCACAAATATTTCTAGTTTCAAATAGTCTTTCTTGACTTTTTGTAAGAATACAATTATCAGGACAAAAGCAGTACAATTGCTTTATAAAAATAACCGAAGTTCTGACTCAGAAAGCTTAAAATAATTTTTTTTCAGGTAGTTTTTTCCTCCCAGTAGAATAAAAAAAACAAAGCTTTTAGTAATTGTAGTAGATTTAACATTTTTTTTCAAGAGAGAGGCTCAGTCATGGAAATCTTGTGTTCTACACTGTCAAAATTTGTCTGAACTAGATTTTGAATAAAATCGCAAAATAATCGTGTCCCCAATCATGCTATTTAATATGAAAAATATCACCAACTGGAAACACAGGAGATGTACAATTCATATAATTGTTACAAATTTCTGTTGTACAACCAATTCCACAAAACTCCTTTGGACTTATTCAAATACTTCTGGAAGAATCTCTTAAAGCTTGTATAATTTGCACCTGAAAGATAACTTAATGGAAATACTAGCAGAAGTCGTGCTAATGATTTTGTCAAAAAGTCCACCACATGTTCCACAACATTGGGCATTCGATAAATGCAAAGTTAAACAGCACTGAGATACCATCTCACCCCAGAAGGAATGGCTATTATAAAGAAATTGGCTAGTAACAAATGCTGGAGGGGCTGTGGGGAAAAAAGAACCCTTCTCCACTGCTGGAAGGAATGTAGACTGGTACAACCACTATGGAAAACAGCATGGAGACTCCTCAAAAAACTAGGATTGCTAATCCCATTCACTCCAGGTATTCCTCTTCTGGGTATTTTTCTAAAAGAACCAAAAATACCATATCACAGTGATTATCTATCATCTATCTATCTATCTATCTATCTATCTATCTATCTATCTATCTATCTATCTATCTATGGACATCTATGTTTATACAGCACAATTTGCCATAGCTAAATCTTGGAAACAACCCAAATGCCCATCACCTTAGGACTGGGGAAAAAAAGATGTGGTATTTTTATACAGTGAAGTATTATTCAGCTATATAAAAGGATAAACTTGAAGTCTTTATAGGCAAATGGTTGCAACTAAAGACTATGTTATAGGTGAAATAAATCAGGCCCACATGTGTTAATATCAGATTGTCTCCCTAGTATAAGAACCTAAAAGAATAAATAAAATCTGAAAGGTACAGTAGATACAGCAAAATGGAAAGAAGCTGAGCATGAGGAATAAACAATAGGGAAAGGAGAAAAAAAAGAAGGGGGAAAAATCATGCAAGCAAATATACAGGATAACTGAGATGATTGTGCAGCTAATATCCATCAGGTTTTTGAAAATAGCAGTTAATGTTTAAATTTTTTACTTTGACTACCTTCTTATGCTAATATCTATAATCTCAGCACCTACATCAAGTACAGCAATGTGTAATACAAATACCAAACTTGAATACCTCTCATCTTGTTCTTCTACATGTGTACATTTCTAGTGTCTTATCAATTATTATTGTAGTCTCTTTAAAATAAATTTAAAAATAAAACATAAAAAAGGACAAGAAAAAAAACTAAGGTATTTTGAAAGGAACATTTAATGTTTATTTGACCAATCTTGCATACAGGTGTCTGGCAAACTTAACAACAAATTTGACAATAGCAATGCATAATGTAACAACCAGCGTTAATTTTCTATATTTTGCATTGAAATTCTATGCCACTTTGCTCTATGTTGTTTCGCTTGTTTTTGTTATTAGTTCTTGCTTTAAAATAAAAAAATAAAAGTTTCAAAAAGCATCCCACCACAGCTTAGAATGGAACAATGCCATCAGTTGCTCCCTTGGCTGAGATGCCCAGTATAGGAATCATCACGGGAGGGGCTGGGTATAGCTCAGCGGTGCAGCCTCTGCCTGGCAAGCGTGAAGTCCTGCATGTTTGATTCCCAGTAACTCACTCTCCAAAGAGGAAAAAAACGAATTACCATAATAATTCTAATACTCCTTCTGACAAATTTTCCAGTGACAGGAAGCTTTTCATATTTTTTTTATATCAGGGACTTATGAAGTTTGCTTCTTTTCCCAATATAAAACTTTTTAAGCATATGAAACAATTTTCCTGTTGCTCCTGCTAGTAAAAAAGTCTGACATATCTGAAATCAAAATTGAACTGGTATGTCACACAATTTCACCTTTTATTGGAACAAGCTCTACTTAATAATCTTGTGTTAGAAAATACAAAATTAAAAAACCACCTTGCTATTGAAACCAGAAAATGACAGGGGTGATAACTAACTGATGTCTCTTTGCATTTATCTCACTGTGAGTAATATTTATCTCATTAACCTGCTTGGTCCAGGTATGTATGAGATTACCACGCTCTTATAAAGTGGTCACACTTTTGGCAAACCTTCATTCAAACATACTTGTTTCTTTTACTTAGTATGTTCATGGAATTCTTATCAGTCAGGATAAATCTAAGCTCTGCTGTGGTAACAAATTCCTGAGCCTGTGTTGTGCAAAATCTGATATGGTGCAGTCAGTTCTCCTTGGGCCTGGAGCTGAGTCCTCTGGGGAGTGACCTCTGGGGCTATTGTGCTAGGCTAAGAGCCTTGGCTTTTATGCTAGTCACTTTCTCTCTCCCTTTCCATTGACTAGAACTAATCGTACCTCTAAGACCCAACTTCAAGGGCACCTCACAAACATAAGGGAGCCCAAGGAAGGTTTGTGAACAGCAACTACCTGTGATTTTGAGCATGCTTTAAAAGCTTTCAAATTATAAGAAAGTGGTTGGTGCCAATGTATTCCGAGATACACAGCATCCTCAGCATTTCATGTCAACCAGTTTTTAATTGTGCACACGATTATGAAGGTAGCAACTGAGGCCCACTGCGGGTTTACATAACACACGGAATATATGTGCTTTTCAGTGCTTGGTAAGCATGGCATATAAATATGGATGTTTAGAGATAATGATAATAGACGGGGTTGGAACTTGTTTGATGCAGCTCAGTGGTTACTAGGTAGAGGCAAAATTGCATTTGGCAGTGTCTAGAGATAATTTTGCTTGCTACGGCTGGAGGGAGAGAAAGAGAGGTGATTTCCTACCAGCACTGAGAGCACAAGGGCCAGGGCTGCTGTTAGGTATTTTACAAAGCAGAAAACAGATCCCGTAGTCATGAATTGTCTGACTCAAACTGTTAGAGGTGATGATATTGAAAAAGTTGAGTCCACTAGATGGTCTGGGAAACAGTAAATGTGCCCACTGAGTGCTTGAGGAAGGTGGTCAGGGGCCAATGCTTGCTTTGAGCTATGTACTTTGGCTTCTTTAGTTCCTTTGCCAATGGTTCCCAAGTCTGTACTGTCTACCTTTAACCTCCCTCAAATGCCATCTATCCAACTTTCTATTGGCTGAGCTTATCTGGGTGTCTGTCCGTTGTTTACATGAAGCCCTTCAAAATGCAGCTAATTGCCATCTTCTGCGTCTTCACACCAACAGTCTCTTCCCCTCCTCAGGTGCCACTGACCTTTCCATGTGGTCACCCAAGGCCTAAACCTTAAAAGATTCACTCTCATCTCTCCCTATCCTCCCAGTCCTGTCACTCAGTTCTGGAGATCTTGCTTCCATCGAGACTCTGGAATCTGATTCCTCTCTCATCTTGATTTTCCTTTGGAGGAGTACGTTTGCTGTAATCCCCACTGAATGACTAGAATGTGTTTACTGTTATTCATTTCCTCTCCACTCTGGTCCAGCATTTGTTTATATTGCCATTGGGAATTAGAACAGGTAAAAGGTCTGTGATCAGATACACTTAAATTTGGAACCCAGGTCTTCCTCTATAACATATGGGATGTACCTTAGCCTCTCTAAATGATAAAGGTAAAAGGAGTTAAGTCTTTTCCTTATGAACTGGTTGGGAGGAGTAAATGATGCTATAGAGAGAGATTCCCCAGTACAATTCCTGGTACATACAAGAATATGTGTGTCTCTATTTTTTGTCCTTGTTACTCTACCATTTTAAAGTCACCCTTATCATTAAATTACTTCAGTGTGTGAGAATTAAGCTCTCAGTGCTAATTGCTGTAGCCCTTCCGTAATCATCCTTGGGACAACTTTTGTGAGGCTGCCATATTTATTTGGCCAACAACCATGCCCACAACATATCTCACCATAGCCATTGCCACTTTGTAGTAAATGCTTCCTACATTAAGCCAATGGATAAGACTATATATATATATATATATATATATATATATATATATATATAGAGAGAGAGAGAGAGAGAGAGAGAGAGAGAGAGAGAGATAATAATATAAATATACTGAAGTCTAATCAATTTTGCTTCTCTCCAAAACACAGATCCCTTCCTCTCTGCCATATTCTACCTTTCAGGTTTTCTTGACTCCCTATCATTTGGCTGTGGTTTTGCTGTTTTTAATAGACTATACTTCCCTCTCTTGACAGGATCCTGTCTCTCTGGGTCTCCTTTATCAATGCTGCCCTTACCCCAATACACAAAAATCTATGCAGACAGATTCATGCACATCAATTGAAATGACAGATTTTTCTCATTATTATTTTTTTCCAGAAACTTCCATGGCTACATGCCCAACCAATTACTCCACTTGCACATCCAGCCTGCTAAGTTTTATTAACATAATATACCAAAGGAAGGCATCATGTCACAGAAAAAAACAGCATTTGTGCTCCTAAGATGACTACAGAAAAAAACCAACATTTGTAAAACAAAAGAGTGAGAAGCACTAGACTTAGTAAAGGTTGGACTGACTTGGAAATGAGTGGACCCCCACCCCACTCCAGGATCTGCCATTTAATTAGGATGGGGCTGGCTCAGTGAGCCTGGGGCAAACAGAAATGTGGGCGCCACAACCATGGCCACATGACACATGGGCCCTGACCTCTCGGGATCATACTAAGCCTTCTTTCTAACATCCTTGGTTCCACCCAGGCAATTTCCTCACTACTGAGAAGAAATGGACTCAGAAGCCATGGTTCCCTTGGAACATGGCACCCTGTGGCCAGCAGAGTTTTCTGATCTGAGTTGATCATCTCCCACATCATGTGACACTCAGTCCCCTCACCTCAGAGCTGCTGAAAGGAAGAGGAAAAACCCAAATTCACTCAAGTTATACCAAGCATACCCTGCCCTGGAGGGTCCATGTTGCTTCTGAAATGAACTTGCATCCCACCCAGAAATTCTCATTTCTTTTCACCCCGGATTCTCCTGCTCCTAGAAACCTTCAGACTTGCAGCCGTGCCCTGGGTCTGCATGCCTTCCTCCCAGGCCTCCCTTAGGCCCTCTTTAAGCTGGCAGCCAAAGAGTCACTTCCCGGTAGGTGCAGTTGGCACGCCTGCAAGTGTACTTAAACTTTGTGTCTGATCAAGTTATGTGCACTGGATCTGAAACCAGTCAGTCAATTCGTTCAGGTCCCTAAGTGGCGATTTGTGGTAATGTCTACATCAATATGAACAGAGCGGTTTGCTAGCTGGTTTCCGTAAAGCAAATGGCTACAGGAAAGAGGGGCAGCCTCCAGCATTCTCTCTGCTAATGAAGATATGCCTGAAAAAGAAAAGAAAGAGAATGGAACCCAAAATGGGCATCCACATGAGCTCGAACACTCAGGCAGGCCCTGTTTTCTGAGGGAAATCAATTTGTTTCTTGCTCCTACCCCTCATTTCGGCAGCACCAAGTGCTTGCACATAATCACTAGTCCTGTAAGCTATTGTGCATCTATTAAACTCCAAAATTCAGACAAACTTCTTTGACAGGGGAATGTGGGGTGTGGGACACAAGGTCTGCTTGAAAATTTTCAAGAATGACTGAAACAAACAAACAAACAAAAAGATAAAGTGGGGTGCTTGTTGAGTGCCACCTCTCACCATTTCTTTTTTGTATAAACAGCTTTCGCACATGCCCAGGCAGAGAAGGAAACAGCGAGTCTGCCAGGGAATTTATTTAGTGTGTGTCTGCATATTGGCTATATCTCTTTACTACTGCAGAGTACATTGTTTCTAATAATTGTGATGGATTGATACTTATGACTGGCTGGCAGAATTCCTTTAGCCTGTTAAAATATTACCTTTTATTCCTTGGTCTAATGCATAACCTGATGTTTCAGTCAGATTTCAAATGTAATAAAGAAACCTGAGAAGCAAATATCCCAGAAGAAAAGGGGCTCTGTACTCGAGGTGGGTTCCCTTCTAAAGGGCTGCCCTCTGATAGCCATGTGAACCACTTAGCAGGCTTCTTTTTTAGCTCTGGGATGGTTAAGCCTTTTAGAAGCTAGATGCAAAGGGAAGAAACTGGTTATAAAATACACTCTTCTGAGGGAAATGCTTTGGCTAGAATGGAATGGCTGAAATCCACCTTGCTCTGATCTGTTAAGCTAGCCAGGAAATCACAGAATTCCTGGCTCAAACCTAAAACGATTTCTTTGGGTCTCACTTCAGTTTTCAACTGCTAGTTGGAAATGTGGACCTCGAAAGTGGTAGGTCAGCCTCTACAATGCAAGCTCCATACTCTCTAAGCTCCCTCTGGAAATTTTGCTCCTGAAAAGATGTTAAGTGTCAGAGGCTTACTACAATCACCCGCACCCAGGAACCTTTCTGGGAACCGCGAGAGGCACATTGGACATGGGAAAGGCAGGCTGAACGTCTCAGCAGCCAAGTGGCTGAATGCAGACCATGCACCTGATCCCTTCCCCTTCTCAGGCGCATCTCTGAAATAAGCAGCTTTACACTGCAGGTCGCATGAATTTTTATTTCATTTTGTTTTCTCGTGTTTTAATTTCCATTCTAGCCTATTGTTGGTTACATCACTTTTCATCGCAGCCGTGCTGCAGAAATGTAGAGCACGATTTATGGAACCTTAACATAAATATGATGCTAGACAGAAGAGAGCGACATATTAGTTTAGAATTTGCAGACTCTCCCACACGGAGCGCACACCGCTGATTTATGAAACCAAGAAGCCTGTAAATCCTAAAGTGAGGCACTGCATCCATAAACTCCCAAAGACCTGGAAACAGAGCCCCTAGTGCGCTCCTCTGGAGCCCCCAGGCCCTGAAAACAAAGAGAAGCTAACTGCGGAGGCTTTCACTTCTCTTAAAAACACATTTTTAAAAATGAGCTCCCCTTCAAAGCAGGGAGGATTTCTTTTCCTCAGTGCACGTAGGATGGATAAGACGACTAGCTGGTCATTGGCCTCTTTACCCCCACATCCCACCTTGCCCCTCCTCTGTTCTGCTCCCTCTTCCAGGGGCCAGAGGTGGCTGCCCTTGCAAATAACACTCCCAAGAGCTGGCTAGTCACAGGGCCCCCGCGTGGGACTGGAGAATGGGGGGCACTGGCAGGAGCCTGGAGACCGGGAGCAAGGAGAATGCAGGTGGCTCTGCCCATCCCTGTCCCATTCTTTCTGCTTCATCAACTCCACAGGGGCTGCTCCGCAACCCCAGCTTCTGGCAGCAGTCCTCTGGTGAGCCTGGCTCCTACCAGGTGCCCACCTTTCCTGGTCTGAGGCCACCACTTCTCCCTGTATTCCTCCTGGCTGCAGCGGTGCTGCCTCCAGAACACCTCTAGGCTCGGGGTCACCGCTGAGGTTCTTCTAGTACCTTTGACACGATGCCTCCTATTAACAGGCTCTTTGCCTGAATAGGAGTTGACAAATTGAAGAGGGAAACCTGAAAGCAGTCGCATCCTTTCCGACTGAGCTGGCCAGCATGTGGACTGGGATCCAGATACGAATCCTCTTCCAGCTTTCCTCGATTCTGCTGCCACTCAGAGACCACCTGACAATGTTGCTGTAAACAGATATTTTACACAGTACCTTTACATTCTCTTCCCCTAGGGAAAGAAATATTCACTTGTAGATCTCAAGCAATGCTACTGGAAATGCTCTGGGAATCCTGGCAATAGCTCCAGAAGGACAAAGGACAAAGGTTCTAGCACCCCAAAGGATATGGCTAGGAAAAGGTAGACACAGTTGATGTGCTGGTGAAAGTGGGAAAGATAACAGAATTGTAAAATGATGCCTTATAAAATTATGGCTCCTTTAGAAAGAAACAAATGGAATGGATCCAGAGGTTAAATTGCTTATCCTAATTTAAGTTCAAAGTTTCAGCCCAACAACTCTTCACATTCCAAACCAGCCAGCCTGCTATGTTACAAATAATTTGACATCTTGGTAGTGTAGGATTTTGTATCCATCTCTATGCACGTTATAAATGCCTGTATGGTTACATGCTTGTTTTATGCTAAAAATACTATCGCTTACACTTTTTGGCATGCTGTATAAATATTGAGTTGTGATATTCTCCATTCTGTATGCTGTATCCTAAATGTTTGTATCAAAAGCATAACATATAGAGATTACTCTAGAAACACGCACCAAAGTTTTGAAGACCATAAGTGAAAGGTAGAAAGACAAAATGTGCAGAATAATTGGCTTCCTGTGCATAGGGATTGAAGCAGTGGTGGCCTTTGGAATGGAGACCCTGACTGGGAACTATGAAGGAGCCTTTTGGAATGTTGAATGGGTTAGACCTCTGGATATGCTTCTGGTTACTTGGGTATATATAAATGTTTTATATGTAAAAATCTACTTGTAAGCTGTACATTCCATACCTGTGCTCTTCACTGTTTTCATAAATCCATCTAAAAAGTAAAAAGAATCAGTTTCTAAAAGACCTGAAATGTTGACCCCTAAAGAATTAAAGAAAAAAAAAAAAAGAATTAAAGAAGGGCTTCATCTATGTAAGATGTTGGTTGTAGCATTTTTTCAAAGCATAAAAATTTTCTTAAAATTTGGCAGTAGGAGCAGTGGGGGTAGACGTATATGTTCAGTCCAAGAGTAATTGCTTAGCAAGCAGGGGGTCAGGTACACCAGACTGTGCCTCTCATGTCTCTAGTGACAACAAAGATACTAGTGACAACACCTATTTATTGATGAGGGTGGATCTGAAGCAGGCATGGAGACTGTGAGGAAGTTTCTCCTTGTGTAAAGATCACTAAGGTGTATGACTGAGAGCAGCATTTCCTCGGGTGCAGGTGAAAGAATCAGGGTCAGGTAGAGCAAGAAATGGAGCTGTGATACACACTAAACCATAGCCTCATTTGACAGGGTTCTCTAGAACTGGACTTCAGGCTGTCTGTAGGGTACGGGCTTGAACCCAAGACAACTAGATCAATGATCCCATTGACACCTATCAGTTTCCAATATTTCCAATAGATGGAGGAATGAAGGTTTCCCTTCTGATATAAGGAATAAATCTATCTGGATAATGCTATCATGCTGGAAATTTCCATTGTAGGGTAGAGGCAAGAAATAAGAAGTAGGACCCAGGCTCACCCTTACCCATATTCTATCCTACTATTTGTGTGAGCCCTGAGTTTTTGAGTTGGGATTGGAGTTATGAGCAACAGTACAAGACAAGTTCATTGAAATGAGTACCTCATTTAGCATCCCAGGCAGCAAGCCTGCAAATATTCGCTAGCTAAGGAGAATCTGATGGCTTGAGGAGAAAGGGAGGTATCTCCCTGGTCCCCCACATCCCTCATGTCCATGACCTCCTCAGTTGGGGCACAGCCAGGAAAGACAACCAGAGCTGCAGGCTCACCCACCCAAGGGACATTCCCTTAAGTGGTGCCATGCCAGCGAGAGAGGCATCTTTGTGCAGGTTGTAAATGAGCCTGCACGAGGAGGCAGGAGTTAATTAGTGCACTTGGGGTTGGGAAGTTGGTGACAAGCTGCCACTTTGCATTTGGCGGTTCCCTTTCTGAACAGGTGGCCACTGACTGACAGGCATTCTCTGAAGTGCAGAAGGACATCTGTGTTTTTCGCACTGTGGAAGATTGGATCTTTCCAACTACACATTTGGGATAACAGCTGAGCTGCCTTTAAGTTCCTCATGTTATGGTACAAATAGCACCTGATGCACAAAACGAGGGAGAGAGGCCCAGCTTCAGCAGAGCCAGTGAGAGCAAATTTGCAAAAACTCAGATGTAACTTTATGAATGGAAACTGCACATGTTATTAGAGCTTTCAGCAATCAAAAGAAGAAAACATATGAACAGGAAAAAGTGTACAACAGTCAAAAACATAGACACCAAGTCAAACAGGCAAAGTTTTCTCATGCGTTAAGCACACACACGGGCATGCAATCTGAGTCCTTGGAAGAGAGATGTCTTCAGTATGAAAGAAAAAAAAAAAACACCTGAAAACAACTGGCTCAAAAGACAAGCTGGCCCAGCAGTCAGAGAAAAAAAATCACATCGTATAGGAGCTTCCTAACTGTAGATCAGTGTGGCCAGTTCCCTCCCGCTTCCCTCTCTGAAATGTGTTGCGAGAGCTAATGATTTATGGGTTACCGTCAATAATGAAAGCCAAGGCTGGATTGAAACTGACAATCAGATTGGGCATCTAAATTAAACAGGAATATGAGTCTCTTTCGAAGGATCTATTACACTGCAAGAATCCTGCCAAAGACACGATGGCATTTATCGAGAATACCTCAGAGCAGAACTCAAACTGTGAACCAAATGGAAAATGTCTCAAAGAGCTCTCAAAATTAATTAGAAAAATTAGAAGAAACTTGAAAGGAAAGCTGTTGGGTGGAAAAGATGGACACTTGGAGGGCCAGCCTGTTCACTGGGTCTGAAGTCCATGGCTGGCAGGAGCCATGCCTGGCATCTGAGAGGGCCAGGGACTGGAGCCACTGATACTCTGGAAGGGACCCTGTAGCAGAGGGGTGGAGGTGGGTGCGGCTCTG
>PVKA01025143.1:0-33326 GCA_004027165.1 Ctenomys sociabilis
CTACCTCTCCAAGGGTGGTACTCCCAAAGCCAGCCTTCCACACTGCTGGTGGAAAGCCAACACCTTTCATTCTTCATGTTCCTACTTAGCCTTTGCTTTGACCCTTCTGCACTGAAAAGGAAATTTTAAGTTTTCTCTCTGAAGTTTCTATACTTTAAGTGGATGGAATAAATAGACAATAGATTAATAGGAGAAAAGTCCACAAATGTCTTAATAATACAGGAACCACATACAAAGTACAAGACTTAAAGACCTTCCTCCAAGGCCCATCTTTTTTAAATCTCCGCAAGAGGTGTGGTAGCCTAGAGCATTGGCCATATTTCGCTCTCTGCCACCAATTTTTATAAATCAAACTTTTTTCTAATAGTCACCCCCATTATTTTGCTGTGTAAAGACAGAGAAATATTGGCAACTGAAGCAAACCCTGGAGAGCCTAACCATAACTCTCTCCCAGTGAGAGACATTTTGCTAACCACTTGTGGTGTGTGCGGATTGCACACTTGGCGTTTCCAGTCCCTGACTGGCTGGGGCTGCTGCCTTGAGTCTGTGGTAGGGCAGTGTCACAGAAAGTGGCTGGCAAATCTTGAACATGAAGGGTGGAGCTGCTGGAAATGTTTGCTGCAAACTCTGAAGAAATAGCTCTATTCCAGATTTGCCATTGAATCATTTAGATTTTTGATGAGGTTTCCTCCCTGCCACACTAGTCCTTTAGTCTGCTGTTTACCTGCATGGCCCATTGAGATGGGCCTTGGTTGGGTCCTTAGGTAAGGACATTGAAAGCTGCTACCTACACACAAGACCATGATAATAACTACTTATTTCCCATCTTCACATACTTTCAAACTGTCTATGTGCAGACTGAAAAAAAAAAAAGAGAGAATTAATACATGTTCTTGACCAATAATAGAACCATATACAACAATTGCCAAAGACAGCCAGTTGTAATTATCTACAGCTGGATTTGGTGTTGATAATAAAATGAGTCTCAGCTTGACATGGAGAAGCTGAGGAATATTCTCTTTATCCAGATAGAGCCAAGGGCCCTTTTTCCTTTTACTTAGTTCTGTAGCATCCTCCAATCTCACTGTGGCCTAGACTGTATACACAGGCTGGTTGTATCTTTCAGTTAGAACCAGTGTGGTGTCCAGCATAGTAATAATCTCAGCTACTCAGAAGGGCTAGAGAAGCACATGTTTGAGGCCAGCCTGGGAACACTTAGCAAGACTATGTCTTAAAATAAAATTTGTGCTACACAGATAGCTGAGCAACATAGGTGCCTGCCGGGCAAGTGCAATGTCCTGAGCACAACCCTAAGTACCAATAAAATTAGTAATGAGAAGGCTGGGGATGTAATTTGGTGGTATTTACTTAGGGTGAGTGAGATCGTAAGTTCAGGCCCCTAGAGGGAAGAAGGAAGGGAGGGAGGGAAGGAGGGAGGGAGGAAGGGAGGGAGGGAGGGAAGAAGGGAGGGAGGGAGGGAGGAAAAGAAAGAAGAAAAGAGACTGAAAAAACAGATGGAGAAAAATTACTAAGGCCACAGCAATTGCATCAGCACAAGCGTGTGTTTGATGCTGGGAAGGAAAACTACTTGCTACTCTTTCTTTCCAATGACTCACTAACTGATAGTGGTTTATCTTCTAGGTTTTTTTAAGCATGACCTCTTTCTTCTTCCCTATCATCACTGCTCAGGTCATAATCTCTCCTTGCCATTTCTTAGCATTTGAAGTTTCCCTGCCCCATCCCACCTGCCCAAGTCTATCCCCAAACTGTTTCTAGAAACAGCAGCTAAAAAAAAAATGTGCCCACTGTCCCTCCTTGCCTGAAGCCCTGCAGTGGCACCTAGGCCTCTTCACAGGAGCCACAAATTCAGGTAACACAAGCACAGGCAACAAACAATACACACCAAGAGGCCGTGATGAAAAGCATTCAGGTTTTATTTCATGCCAGCCACCAAAGCAACTTCTCCATGCGGAAAGCCCTCCACAAGTGATGGCTCAGTACCTTAATGAAACGAACCCCCTCTCCATCTGCCTAGTTTTCTGTGGGCTTCACACTCCCTCCTCTTCCTCCCCCATGCCCATCTCCTGCTTCTGCTTGCTGAACATTTCAGGAAGCAGTCCTGTCACTGCCGCACCCCTAAGTGACAAATATTTATCTTCTGTGCTCTTACACAACTTTATGTTGGTCTCTCCCATTGCACTGACCGCCTTCTTTTATGACTATCCATTTACTGGGGTTTTTCCTGGGAATATAAAGTTCTTTGGGAACACAGCCACTGTGGCACTTGTGCATGAGTCTCTATGACTCTGTCCATAACAATCACTCACTAAATATTTGCTATACCAGGGACTAATATGAGAGTCCTGAAGAGCTGAGTTGGAAACTGAACACTCATCTGTTTGCTAGGAATTAGTTATTTAACACTTTGAGTCCCAATTATTCTTTCTAGATGAAGACAACATGCTCTCTTCCATTTTTAATGAAATGAGATGAATAAATAGCACAAAAGCTGGCATTTAGTTGGAATTTAGAAAATACACTATTTTAATGGAGCATACCAGAAGTGAGAGATGGCCCAGAATGTGGCTTTGACAGTAGACGTTGCCTTCGCTATACTGCTAATTAGTTCTACTCTTCTTTTCTATAGCTGTGGTGTAAACATGAAGACATTTTCTCTGAACGTTCATTGTTACAGATCTTCCTTGGCTGCATGGGCCCCATACCTGGGCACGCTGAGCTGGCCACTGAAACTGGGCATGGTGGTGCATACCTATAATCCCTGCACTGAGGAGGCTGAGACAGGATGACCATTATGAGTCCAAGCTGAGTAGTGAGACCTGTACCAAATACATTAAAAAAATAAAACCTTCCTTGGGCTATCGTGAAAGCACCTATCAATTTCCTGGATGAGGTGGTGATTGGGAAAATTCCCTTTCTTCCTCTTTCTCCATACTTGTATTCCATGGTGGCAAGCAATAAGAAAACTATACATAAACTAACTGTGGTGTGAAGAACAAAGGCGAGCTGTGACAAATACTGACTGAGGGGGCATATGGAAGTTTCTATTGTGTTGGAAATGCTCTCCACCTTGATCTGTTTGATGTCTCCACATGCACTTAATCTGCCATATTTCATCCAGCATGATGGGTCGACTTGTAATCCTGAAAGAGAGTTGGAAGAAGTCCTAACCTTGAGCACCCAAACTATGACCTGATTTAGAAACAGTCTTCCCATGTATAATCAAATAACAAGGACATTAGGGTAAATCTTTGTCCAATATGACTATTGTTCTTGTAGAAAGAGGGAACTGTGGACATATACACATGAATAGGTGGACAGCATGTGAAATCAAGATGTGGATGGAAGGAAGGGTCAGTACTGCCAATCACCAACAGAAGCTATGAAGAGGCAATGAAGGATTCTTGAGGGTTAACAACCTAAGTTTGAAAATCAAACAATAGAGAAAAAGTATGGCTGCAAGGACAGTCAACATTTTGACCCTAGCCTTTCAAGATCAGTGAAGACTCAGGACATAGGAGAACCTGTACTGTAACATCATGGAACAGTTGAATCCCAAATTTTCTGACCAAGGAGATTATGGGGCCACAGAGGAATGTGATTGATAATGTAGAGTGTGCCTAAGGAGAGTCACGTGGAGAAAAACTTTCTTTCAGGCTTTCAACAGAGAGCAAATTGGTCAAGCAATGGCCGTGACTCATTCACATGGCTGATACAGACAAAGGATCTACAAATTGTGATACAGGGTTTCAGGATAGAAACTGAGGGGACTTGACCAATCTTATCAGATACAAAAGTTACATTTCTTGTTACATAGGTCTTGCTTTATCTTGGTCTTAAACATCCAGCAGAAAAGTATAAAAACAAAGTACACAAAGTAAAGCCATATTAATAGGCTGAGCTGTAAAAGGCTCATCAAAAACTTCTGACATTGCCAGTCTTATGGATAACCCACTACTATTATGGACTATTGAGCTATATTGGAATATTTTGCTGAATTCACACACCTACAATATTGAAATGACAATGGAATGACCTTCTCTGACACAACTAAACAACAAAGGGGATACAGGGCCAGGGAGATGGCTCAATGGAGTAAGCGCTTCCCTGGCAAGTGCAAGGGCCTGAGTTCGATCCCTGGTTCCACCAAAAAAAAGGAGGGGGGATACAAATGAATGACCATTTTGCATCTGTCAAAATAGGATAGATATACAGCTACATTCTCTTAATGCAATGAATAAAAATATTTTTTCTAATAGTGTTTGTGGACAGGATATCATATCTGAATCTTGTACAATGAATAACCACTAAGACAACAATATGCAATGTATCTATTATTGAAACTGTCCTACTAATTGGTTTTGAAACTGTCTCATCATTATTTGTTTCTCAATAAAATTATCTTAAAAAAGAACAGAGTTTCAGGGATGTATGACTCTACTCACACCTTGTGTTTGGACTTCTAGCTTGCACAACTGTGACAGACTAATTTGTTCTGCTGTTTGTTTTTAAGCCACCCAGTTTGTGGCACTTTGTGAGAATAATACTAGCAACATAGATCTTAATACTATGAAGAGAGATGTAATAAATATCTAAAATGTATGGGGGTTTGTAATTGAGTGAAGGGTAGAGGTTGGAGAGTTTAAAGGAACTCAACAATAAAATCCAAAAGGGCCTTGAAGAGAGAATGGTAGAATATTTTTCCTTTGATGCTGGGAATTGAACCTACGACCTTGTGCTTGCCAGGCAGGTGCTGTGCCAGAAATATTAAAGACTTCTAATGAAAAATCAGAGAAAGATGAGAACCAAAAAGAAAGTTCTACATCTATTATTTTAGAAAAGAACATATCATCATAAACAGAATAGGAATGTCAAAAGTGTCTCTGGTAAGTCTCAGATGGAAAAGAGAAACATTATTAGGCACTGGAGGAAAAGTAATCTTTGTTATAAAGTGTAAGAAAACTTGACTGAATTATATTCTATTGCTTTGTAGAAAGTAGAACTTACAGGCAATGAAATTGGATATTTAGCCGAGATGATTTCCAAGCAGTCTGGAAAGTACAGCCTGCCCGAAGAACCTGGACAGGGCCAAATGTGTGGTGGAACACCTGTTTGCCAAATAGATTATGTGTGTGATTTATGAATCCAGTCAGTCATGTCAGCTCCAACCAGGAACAGAGACTGAGTGAGCTGTGGAGAACCCTCTCATCTTATGGCTTGATCCCCTGGCTTCTGTGGGACACACATCAGGCTTCTAAGAATGTTCTACTGGAAGGCTTCCAGCCCACATGACAGGGGCCAAGGTGAGAAGAAGTAGGAATGAGTCTGAGGGTTCATCCCCCTTGATGCCCAAAGGAGGGAAGCTGCTACTTTATGGGGCCAAATGGATACAACATCCAGCTAAAGAGTCAGTTTTAGGTTGTGAAATCTGGTGATATGGACCCTCCTGGGTTGGGACCATGCTTCAGGTGCAGGTCTTCTTCATTCTTCCCTGTGTCTGCTTCTCTTAGCTCCCATTTTCAATGTAAGTCTAAATGCAATGTTTGTGCCATGGCTTTCCACTCAGTTTGGTATACAAAATCAAGACCAGAGGCTACAACAGGTCTCTGCACCCTGCCATTATCTTGTTTTGAACTTTAGATCTCTACACATAGATTCTCATTTTTGACAGAGACAAGAGCCAGCAAGCCTACTGTGCTCCAGACAGATCAGATCCTTTTCTGGGCTACCAGGCACACACTGCCCACCTGCCTTAAAGTGAGTCTTTCCAGATCTCTTCTGGCACCTCTGCTGTGTAATATTCTAGGATACCATAAAGATGTTCACTGGCAGATCTCTTCCCCATCACTTTCCCATGAGGCTTCCCCATGAGCTGGACCTTCTCCCATTAGGTTCTTGGTGCCTCCTAAAAATCTTCCTCCAGTAACTGGCCTGAGATGTTATGGTCTAGGGGAAAAATCCAAATTCAACACGGATGGGTGAGATCCGGCTGCTCAGCTTAGGTCACTGACAAGAGGCCCTGGGCTGTATCCAGGTGCTGAGGGAGAGATGCAAAATGCATTTGTGTGTGTGTGTGTGTGTGTGTGTGTGTGTGTGTGTGTGTGTGTGTGTGTGTAGGGTGACTTCAAGCACAAAAGAAGCATACTTCACTGCTTCACCAAGCCATGTCCCTTCTGCCCACACCTGAGTGCAGTCACAGGCAGCTTTGCTTTCAGAAGATACAGAGGACGTGATTGTTGGCCATAGCAATAAGCAAGTTACCTTGCCAGGAACAAAAGAGTAGGGAGCCCAGGGGAGAGGCTCCCTCCACAGGCAAAGTTGCTGGGATTATTCCTTTAGCTGTTGAGGACCACCTGGGTGATTCTCCCTGAAAGAGCAGTGATGATGTCCATCTCGGCTGAACCTGGCCCTGTTTCCGTGCAACAGAGCTGGCTAGGACTTCTCCTCCCTTCAACTGGCTGTAAGCAATGCAGATCAGCCCGGTGAGGTGCTGATGTGCATGCGGTCTTTGAAGCAAAGACGAGGAAATGTTTCCTCTCTCTGTGTAGCTCCGAAACAAACATGGGAGCCAGCTTGGTCGGGAGGGAAAGCTATGCTCCATGTGAGCCATGCTGTTGGCTGGGACTGAGCCTCAAGATGAGAGGCTCTGACTTCCCAGGGCACAAAAGAGTACACATCAGAACTGAAGCACTGACCCCCAACATCACATATAGCTTCCATTTTGTTATGCAGATTATTCTTTCTGCATCTCTCTCTCTCTCTCTCTCTCTCTCTCTCTCTCTCTCTGCATAGTGCAGAAGTGATCTCAGGCCTCCTACCTAGCCCAGCTTGCAGCACTCACCCACTTCCTGCCATTCTCAGAGTCACTCATCCTGAAGCCACTCTCTTCTTCATGAGTTAATTGAACCCAGGTTCAGCCCCGGATTGAGCCCTTTGTTCTAGATAGTTATCATGGCTGGACTTGGGACCCCTGGCCTCCCCACAAGTACAAATATGCCTTCGTGTCTTTATTCTCCCCATGGGTTGAACTGGAAATGGTAGATTGGAATTAATCCACTAGAGTTCCAATAACTTTTCCATGGAATTACAAATACAAACTTCCTGGGTGACAACAAGGAGTAGGAAGGACCCTTTATAGCATGATAAGCCTCTTTAGTGAAGAGACCCAGGCTTTCTTTTAGCCCCATTCCTGAATACCTTCCTTGTACCATACACTGTGGCCCTCAGAATATTTTTTGATTTCCTGAATGCGTGTCTCCCTCCCGGACATGCTCTCCCCTCTGCCTCAGCAGCCGGTCCTTTGTTCTTTCTCCCTACTCTTCCCCAGCCTTCTTGTTTCAGGGTTGTCTGGGCTCCCGTGGCATGCTATGCAGATTCCATGCACTGCACAACAAACAGCCCCCAGTCTGACTCCTCCCTTGCTGGACCTGGCTTTAATCTACATACTGCAGCACTCAAGAGGTGACTAATGCTACAGTGTTCAGAGGCTGGTGGGTGCTAATGTTGAGACAGACCCACAGAAAGCTTCAGCTTTCTGCTTTGCAAAACAAGCACAGACATGCAGCAACCTTTTTCAATATTAGTGTTATTGTTATGGGAAAATATGTCTCTGTGAACAAAGCAGGGCATGAACAATGACTGCGTGACTGTGTGTGGATTGTGGCTCTATTTACTGTAAGCAAAATAATAATAACCTGATTAAAATGGGCAAAAGGATTTGAACAGACAGTGCTTCAAAAGACACACTTTAATGGCCAAAAGGTTTTGCAAAGATGCTCAGTATTATTAACCATGCAGGAAATGCAAATCAACACCACAAGGAGAGATTGCCTCATGCCTGTTAGGATGGCTGTACTGAAAACCAGCTGTGACCAATGTCTGTAAGGGAGTACAGAATAAATTTCTGTTCCTGTACAGGGCTGGGGGAAGAGAATTGGGAGTTTAGCCACTCTTTTTAAAAAACTCCCCACCAATTCTCATGTTTCCCATTCACCCTCATTTTAGACTGGCGACACTGATTTCTGAGCATTTTCGTGCTCCTGCAGTGCAAGCTGATGCACGACTCCGTTTCCCCACTGCCAGCTTGAGCTGTCTTTTCTACAGTGTGCTAGATCACGTCACGCTCCTCTGTCGGCTTTGCATATCCTAGTTCTTCCTTGCTATTTCTTTCACTTGCAGTCTCTTTTTGCTTCTAGATTTTTGGCTTTAAAAACAAATGTACTCATTGTCATTTCAGTGTAGTTTAGGGGGAAAGACTAATATACATGTTTAAGCTACTATCTTTAGCTAACAATAACTTTGCATATGATTAGAATATGAAATTTCTTGATCTTTTTTTAAATTGGTCTACAAATTTTCCTTGTGTCTGATGTTTTGGTTTACACTAGCCACAACCCTGTGTCCATAATAACTGCTTCCAAAAGAAATGCATGGGTTGATGAAGAGCCGTTCAGGAGCGTGACTTAGTCCCCAAATCCTATCCAATCCAGTTGACATCAGGGTCACATAGTGATACCCAGTGCAGTTCACTCAGTTACCACCCAGCTAAAAATCCTGCAGGAATTAGCAGGACGTAGGTAAGGGCTCCCGGTAGCCAGAGGGAGGCCAGAGCCACATTGTTCCCTCTCATGGCCAGGACTGAGCTCTGGGAATTTTTGCCTTTACTTTTCCAGCTTTTACTCTTATTTCTTTTGAAAGGTGCTGAACTCTTCCTTATGCCCCTTCTGGAAACTTTTGACAAGGAAGCTAGTACCACAGGACAGCAAACGATGTTCTTGCTGTGGAATCTATACCAGGCTGGTAGCTGTGGGGTCCTTTTTTTTTTTTTTTTGTGGCTTCACATGTGTGATTCACTGTCATAGAACCCAAGAATAAATGAAAATCAATTTAAATGCCCATTTAAGTTTCATAAAATATCAAAGATGAGATTTTATTCATAACACACAGAAAGCTATCTTAAATTTATTCCTTTAAATGGGAAACTGAACCATCAAAGCACTTTCACAGATCCTCTTCAGTTGATGTCTTCTGCCAAAGACAAGAGTGAGAGTAATTAGATACCACTCTTGTCTGCATGGTAGGCCTTAAAGAAAAGGGAAGCCCCAGGGGCTGCTGAGGAGAGTCAGGATGCAGGAAATTTCTACAGAGCAGATAGAGAGAAGTGAGCATGCGCCCTGGACGGGCAGGCGCTGTGCCGCTCTATCCCCAGCCCCTCGCTGGGGTCCACAACACCCAGCAGTGCGACAGTGTGTCGCTGCCACTTCCATGTTTTGTCCCTGGTGCACATATCCAGTGCTGTGTGTCGGGTGCATTTCATTCCCCTCACTTCTGTGAGTCATACAGAAAGTAGGACAGCCCTACTAAAAATTTGCAGTACAGGAAGTTTGCGAAAAAAAATATTTTCTTATAAAAGCACCTTATTTACAGAGTATGTGATCTCCCCTGTTCTGCCAAAAAAAAAAAAAAAAAAAATGTGATCTCATGTCATCTTCATAACAATTTTCTACTTTATGTAAACAAAATAGGGGCTCTTACCAGCCATCATCTATTGCTCAACTGATGTGCTCATTTAGTGCTGGCTGCACGTGGGCCAAGAGGTAGAACAGCAGGCATCATACACCTGGTAAAGTGCAGGCCAGGAACGGATGCCATGGGTCCTGGCTGCTAGCTGGATCCAGATCCACCACAGTTTTTTTTTTTTTTGTTTTGTTTTTTTGTTTTTTTTTTTGTCTTTTTGAGACAGGGTCTCACTATACAGTTCAGGCTGGCCTTAAGCTCACTTTGTAGCTCAGGCTGGTCTCGAACTCACAACAATCCTCCTGCCTCAGCCTCCCGAGTGCTGGGATTATAGGCATGCGCCACCACGCCCGGCTGGTTTTTGTCACTAGTGTTCAGAAATGGTCTCCAAAATAAACTGGATCAGCAGCCAACACTTCCATCAACTTAAGAGTGGACAAAGGATTTGTCGTGGTGATTGTTAAGGCCTGAGAAGGAAAATGTTCCTTCTCTTTTGTCGTCCTCATGTCCTTTCTCACTGGAACTGTTTAGTGGAGCAGAGACAACTAGGTCTCCACTCTGGACTGGAAGTGGTGGTCCAGCGTGGCCTGTGGCCTGTCACCCCTGAGATCAGTATCCATGATTGAGAAAGGCTAGCACAGGGAGTGGCAGAGGCTAGGTGGCTCAGGAGGGCCTGCAGGTGAGAGGGATGCTTGCACCAGGTATGGGAGTCCCAGCACATCAGGGAGGCATAGGTATCTGGCCCAGGCAGGGCAAAGAGCATCAACATGCTGACAGGGCAGGGCAGCCTGGGAGCTTGGGGCACAAAAGGCAAACGCTACCACAGACAAGACATTAGAACTTCGACAAGGTAAGAGGATGTCTGCTGTGGTTTGCATGTGATTTGTCACCAACAAAGCTCATGTTGAGGCTTAACTTCCTGAGGTAATAGCACTGACATGGCAGGGCCTTTAAGATGAGTTTGGCCAAGGAGGGATGTGTTTTTGTGAATGTACCCTCTTTCTTGAGATAATGGGTTAGTTATCTTGAGGCTTTTGTTTGAGGGACTGGATTAGTTACCATAAGACTGGGTTATAAAGTAAATTTCCTTGCTTGTGCTGTGTGTGTGTGTGTGTGTGTGTGTGTGTGTGTGTGTGTGTGTGAGACAGTGTCTTGCTGTGTAGTTTTGGCTGGCCTTGAGGTCACTGGTGTCAGTCCTCCTACCTCAGCCTTTCATGTGCTGGGATCATAGCATACACACCCATGCCCAGCTCTCACTCACTCTCAATTTCCTCTCAGAACCTTCTCTCTCCTTTATGCACACTTCTACAACTGCCATTAGCTGCCATGAGACTCTCACCAGAAGCCAGTGCTTTGCTTTATAAATTACCCAGCCTTGGGTATTTTGTCATAGACACACAAAACAGACAAAGATAAGGTCTATTCAGGTTTGGATAGCATGGCCTGGACTGGCAAGGTTGGACTTGGTCCAAGTCCAGTGGGTCAACATCTTGGCAGCAGGGGGAAGCAAGAACAGAGTGATGGGGTGGCCAAAGGGGCAGGAGGGACAGAGGCAATGATGGGAGGTCAACCACATATGGAAGACAGAGCATGTAGGAGAGCTAAGGATGATGGGAACCAAAATTTGCTTTAGAGTTGGGAGTTACAAATGTAGAAAAGGAAAAAAAAAATATTAGGGTAACGGTTTTCAACATATACTGATAGATATAAAGCTAAATGCAGAAACCATGTATGCACATACATATCTCTATATGAATATGCCTACTCATAGTTGCATGTAGCAATTTGCTAGGCATTGTCCCTCAGGTTTGTTCTTTAACAAGTCTCTAAGAGCAAGAAACACAGCCCTGGAAGATTAAATCTTCCAGACAACACTTTCTACAAGAGCAAGCCAGGGCTTCACTGAAAAGTGGCTGAGATTTCAGGGCTGAGGCAGCCATTTAAGAATATGAATGTTGTATTGAAAGCAAGACAATAATAGGAACATATCAGAAGGAAGCAGAAGCAAGCCTCACATCATAGGAAGTGACCATTGTGGCAGATAAAATAGAAAACCCTGTCTCCTTAGCAATACATCTATGGCAGTTAATTCTAATGCAGCATAAGTACAGGGATACATTAAAACTTTAATGAAGAATAGAATATTTACATACAACCTCTCCTACAAAATATGTGTTAATTACAGAATAAAAACTATAATCAGAGAAGCTATATAAGGGAGTAACTTCTTAATGGGGCGGTAGGCATCCCCTGAATTGCATGACATTTGGTCAGCTAGTGACTAGGAAGGCTGAGGCTGGGCCCTTTAGTAAGATGGCAATGAGAAGACCAAAATGTCATGTGAAAAATTCTTACCAACATTTCATAAATGGTATTTTACATCAAACAGAAGTCGTACGACTTTTACGCAGCACCTAGTCTATAAACTCCAAAAGTATCTGTGGTAGTTGATTTTAGCATCAGCTTGACTGGCCCAACGGATGTCTAATTGCTCCTGTCTCCTACTCCTGCCATTGTTCATCCAGCTCCAAGTTCTTTGGACCTGACTCCAGGACTTGTAGCAGTGGGACTCAGGGATACGGGGCTGTTGGCGTTGGAATTGGGGCAACAATTTCCAGCTTGTCTCGTTTCTAGGCTTCTGGCTTTCTCTCTGACCAGCAGAGATGTGTCCTTGAGCTTTTTAAAAGCCTCCGTGATCACGTGAGCCAATCTGCTTCTACACACAAGTGCAAGTGTACACTGTCTTCTTCCACCTCCCACTGCTGTGTCACCACATCTGATACCCAGAATTTAAAGGATGAGAGGTTCAAGTTGGTGCACAGTAACAGGGCTCCGTCCAGGGCCAGCTCCAATGCAGAAACATCACACCAGGAGGACGCAGCTGGACAACCATGTTGTTTGTGTCAGCTGGCAAGTACAACACAGGAAGACACCAGCGAGGGGAGGGGCCCCGGACCATGAATAGTACCCCGGTCACACTTCAGTGGCCTGTCCAGACACACTCTCAAGTGTGAGAATCCCTTGTGGTTCCCATGCTAGTCGAGCTGGCACAAGTAAGTTTAACTATCACATGCATCTATGAGGAGGAAGTGCGATTGAAAAATATGGTGAATACATCAAAAAGGTTTTAAATTGTTCAGTACATGATCCTTTCTCAAAATTTTCCCCTTACTCGAATGCACTTAACCTATCATTCTTTCCACTCTCTGAAGCAATTCTTGGAATCCTCTTTCATGAGTGTCTTTATTGCACTGTTGTGATTGCACCATTGTCTTGAATCAATGTAAAAAGTTAACTTTTGTGGTCACCTTGACATTATGGAAGATCCAGAAGACAAGCTACTAGATACAGTGAATCAGACGGAGAAGGCCCCATAATTTTTTTCCTGAGCCTGTCTTTCCATTGCTTGGCATGTGCCAGCTCCATTCGCTGCATTTTTTTTTTTCATCACACCTTCCAAAGATACAGGTGAAAGAGGACTGCCAGAACTGCTCCAGAAAGTAGTAAGGATGATGGGATAACTGCGTGTCTTAGTTACTTTTTACTCGTGGCAGGAACAAATACCTAACACTCAAGATGAAAAGGTTTATTTAGCTCATAGTTTGTGTAGGTTTCACTTTATGCTCTGCTAGCTCCATGCGAATGACAGCAGTTCACGTCGGCAGAAAACAATGAGCAGAGGAGCAACAGCTGCGGTGTCCATCAAGCCTCTCTCTTCCTTCTATGCTGACCGTGACCAGCGCTCCTCCAAAGCGGCGGTGGCAAAGATCAAGCTCCTCTGAAGACTGGGACTTCTCCAAGGAAGCGGGTCAAGCGGCACGGAGAAACCTTCCTCGGCCTCCTTTCTATATACTTTTTGTGCTGAAAAAAGTAGGTCTGAAGAGGCCCATGGCTCTAGGGTGGAATCAATCGCACCCCAGGGAGGGCCCAGGTTGGGCCCTGCCCACTTGCCGTGCATTTCGGGGAGGAGCAAATATGTAACTGCGGGAAGGGAGTCAGCCAAGGTGACACAACGTATCAGTTCAGAGCAAGGCCAAGTATTGAGGGGTGGGAATGGCAATGTCTTTAATTGTCTTACACTTTTTATTGTAATAAAGTTTTAAAATGTAGACACTTACCTTACATTTTGATCATACCTTGTGTTACATATATTAGTATATAATGCATATAATATGCAGTATATGTATGTGTGTATATATGTATATACACATGGGTGCATATAATGTGTATTTCGTATATTTACATACACACACATACTCCATTAATTCTCTGGAGAACTCTGTATGATGCAGCATCAAAGCCAAGGAAAAGACTTAGAAACTTTTTTTTGAAGATTATATTTTCTATTCTTGTCATTTAATGACACACGATACATTAGTGTGGGAGAACTGGCGAACGTGTTTGTCATCTCTGGTTGTTTTCCATTTCCTTACCTCCTCCACCATTCTCCTCTCCTCTCCTTTCCCTGGGCCCCTTCCCCCCATCTGTCCTTTTTGAACTCTTTAAATTATTTATTAATAATTACAGAGGAAAGGAAAAGGAAGGTGGTCATGAACAAGTAACTGCGGCAAGGGATTCTGAAGGGAATAGGTTGTGCAGTTTCAGTGAACTCGTGGGACAACGGATGAATCCTGAAGTGGATCTGCCACCTACAACGCTGTAGCAGAACAGTATGAACTCCCAGATTCTGATGAGCAGATTATGCTTTTGTATATTTGATTTTAGCACCTATCCACAGGAGTACCCAGAGAGAGCAGTGTGCCTCTTGGTCAGCTGGGGGAGCCAATGGTTCAAGGGCCAGCATTGTTTGTACTATTATTAGAAAGTTTCCATAAGCTGGAAGTTGTTAAAATAAAATTTATTTAAAACAAAATTACTGTAGTTGTCAAACTGTATAAGGTGCTGGGAATGAAAGCCAGGCCTCACCTAGGCTAAGTATAAGCTCTACCACTGAGCTACAGCACAACCCTATGTGTTCAGTGTCAAGGAGAAAAAAGGGCATGGGCATCAGGAGAAACAATGCTACATTGTCAAAGAAAAAAGCTAGGTAGCGTAGTCCATACCCAAAAATCCTGTTCCAGCAAACAGAATGTTCTCTACAATGGGTAATTCACTCAGGTGGATAATGGGATAGAGCCACACCTGTTCTAAACAAGATAATAAAAAGCTTTTATTTTACTTCATGACCACAGACAAGCTCTAAAGAAAATATACAAAGAGAAGTTCCAGGAAAAGGAAGCGGTCAAGCTTCTCATCCATTATTACAGAGAAAGGTTTTCTGTTATTCTTTAAAAAAAAAAAAAAAAAAAAAAAAAAAAGCGTACGATAGCTGCTGAAGTTGCTGTTTGCAGCATTCTAGGAGGAAGAAGTCTACACACTGGATGAGGCTGCTCTCTGCCTCACGGATCCCAGCACTCACATGGTGCTGTGGGGAAGAGGTTGTTCACAGTATAAACAGGTAACCAGCAATGAGAAGCTGCTTGTTGTAAGGGAAAATCCTAGTGAGAACCCGCTAAAGAAGTGCACTTTGCGTGGGAAACCTGCGCAGTACAAGAATGCGCAGCTCTTGCTCTGCTTTATTTTCCCATGTACTGGATGCATTCATGGGAGGTGCTTGTGGGAAGAGACAGAAAGAAATTTCAAAAGCAAGTATGAGAGCTCAGGGCCAAGGAGGTAGCTGGGCAGGGGAGATGGCTCGGTGGAAGAGCCTGAGAGCAAGGGCCTGAGTTCAATCTCCGGTTCCGCCAAAAAAAAAAAAGAGAGAGAGAGAGAGAGCTCAAATAATGAGGTTGAGGCCAGCTACATACAAGGGTCCTGCCTATCTTAAAGACCCTAAAATTGGTAACATCAAATATGGGTAATAAATTTCATAAAGTTATGTGTGGTTGTTGGAAAATAAAATTGCACCTCCATAACACAAGCATTGTGCAGGTGTGTTTCTTCGAGTCTTTCATGTGGCTCCTTTTAAAACAGCTGGAATCCTAGTCTGCACGTGACCCAGACAATGTGACCCAGCCACATGTTGTCTGGAGGGCAGAATGATCAAGCAGTGGCTTTGACGCTAGTGGCTTGCACTCCACACATGGCTTGTGCTACTGTGTGTAACTTTATCTACCAGCCTAGAAAAAGCCTCAGTTTTCTCCTACATCAAACAAGGACAACATACTTGTATTCTGAGGTGTTTAAAAAGGATCAAATTAGATAATTAATGTAGCAATACATGCATTTTGCATATTATGAGAAACTATTATCTTCTTATAAATATGTATTAAATATCTAAGTAATAATTATCATAAATAAAACAAAATATTGTTGAAGAAAATAAAACAAGATCTGAACAAATAAATATTTGTGTTCTTGAAAGGGAAAAACAAATGCCATAGGAGTACCAATGAAAATAAAACATTAGAAAAATTTATATTTCAACACTGTATTAGTTTCTTATCATTGTTATAGCAAATTGCTATAACCTTAGTGGCTTAAGAAATACAGAATTATTCTCTTACAGTTCTGGGAGTCAAAAATTAAAAAGAAGAGATGAGCTTCACTTCTTGTAATGGTTTGGATAGATGCTCTCCGAAGGTCCATGCGCTCTCTAATCCATGGGTCTCTGGCGAGGTGGTGGATTCATGTAAGGATTGGGCATGCTGGGAAGTCTTCCAGTCCTAAGGCGATGAAGACGTGCCCTGGAAGGGGATACTCAGGACAGGCCTCTCCTCTCTGCTTCCTGGCTTTCCTGAGCTGTGCCTTCTTCCACCACATGCTTCTGTCGTGATGTGTGACTTCACCACAGACTGAAAGCATCAAGGTCCACAGAGCCCACACTGAAACCTCCAAAACTGTGAGCCAAAAGAAACCTTTCTTCTTTTTAAGTTGACTACCTCAGATATTTTGTACAGTAAAGGACAGCTGACTAAGCACCTGGGCTGAACTCAGTGTGTCAGCCAGCTTGGTTCTTTCTGGAGTCTCTGAGGATCAGCCTGTGGGTTACTTCTCCTATGGTCTCCTCTACTCTATGCTTAGGGGTGTCACTCCATCTCTGCTCTGTTGTCACACTCGCCTTCTTCTGGCTCTGTTGACTCCTGTGTCTCTCTTATAAGCATCTTTATGATTGCATGGGATGATTCAGAACAAGCTCCCCACCTCAAAACATGAGCTTTAAGCACATCCACAGATCCCTTAAGTTCTATAGGGGCAGATAAGATAACATTCCAGGGACCAGGACTGGGAGGCAGGCCTAGAAGGGAGGCAGCATCATTCCAGCGCAAACATTTTATCAGTAAACATTTTATCATTTTTATGGAAGAATAAATGCCTAAGAACAGCCAAAAATGTACAAAAAAAACAGAAAGTCACTATCATAAAATCAATGTAGATGAATACAATACAATAAAAAACCCAGAAAGATAATTCAGAACATATGAAAATTTAACCCTAACTCATAGAGAAAAGAAAATTAGTTAATAAATTCTATTAACACACTATAGAGTCACAAAAAGAGATACAAAATGGTACAAATTACATAGAGAATGAAGACTCAAATGCAACCTAAAACAAACAAAAAAATGTACAGTTCAAGAAAACCTAGGATATGGACAGTCTACAGATAAGGCTTAGCTTCTTCACGGAGATTGGAATTCCTGAAGCTTTTTTTTTAAGATATTATACCATGGTACCTTGGTTTACAAACGTAATTTTTGTTTTATGATGGGGGGACATGGCCATCTCTGTGTTCATGTGGGGAAGGCAGATGTCATCATGTGTGTGATCTGATGCAGAGTTTGGAAGTGTAAGCTAACTTTTCCTAAGTGCTTCTGTTTGTGACCCAAATTAGTTGCAAACAGAAGCTTTTATGAACCAATGAATTACTGGATATCTAAACATAAAAGAAAACAGCTTACCTAGAAAAGGGGCCAAATCCAAAGCAATGAGAACTATGGTTCAAAAAAGGGATGTATTGCCCCCATGCAGGTCTGATGTACTTCCCAGGAGCATGGTCTCTAGTTGTATCCATTTACCTATAAAAGCCTTGAGTTCATTTTTTTCTATAGGCAAGTAATACTCCAGTGTGTAAAAATGCCACATCTTTTTATCCCTTCCTAAGAGATACTGTGAGAGGGAAAGAATCTGTTTAAAGGGAAGGAACAACTGGGATGGGGGACAGGACAAAACAAACAAACAAACAAGAAAACAAACAAGATAGCTTGGATAATTGCACTGCTAATTTCTGCTAGTCTATTGAAAGGTGCAGTTAATACTTAGATTGCTTTTCTCTTTTTAAATTTTTTATAACTTTTTGACCAGTTTTGCATGTCCATAGCTGGTACTGAACCACTACGTTGAAGACAACAATAAGCAATATAACAACCGTGGCTGAATTCCTGTCCTTTTGTTTTGTGAAATTCTATATCATTTTATTTATTTCTAAAAATGAATAAAAAATTCATTTTTTACTATTTTTTTATTCTCTTTTAAAAAACCTTAAAAACATGTAGTGTCAAAACCAAGTATTACTTCTCCACTGCTGGTGGGAATGTAGACTGGTACAACCATTGTGGAGGTCAGTGTGGAGACTCCTCAAAAGAGTAGGACTGGAAATCCCATTCAAGCCGGCTGTCCCCCTACTAGGAATTTTCCCAGAGGAACTGAAAACATCATATCATAGTGATATATGTGTACCTATGTTTATAGCAGCACAATTTGTGATAGCAAACTCTTAGAAACAACCAAGATGTCCATCACATGAGTAATGGTTGAAAAAGATGTGGTATTTCTATATAATGGAGTATTAGTCAGCTATAAAGAATGATAAACTTGAAGCATTTATATTGAAGTGGCTACCACTTGAACATATACTTGTAAGTGAAATAAACCAGACACACATATGCAAATATCATATAGTCTCCCTAGTATAAGAAGTCAAAAATAAGAAATACAAATAGAAATGTACAACAACTAAAAACAATTGAGTCAGATAGGACAAACTGAATGGCATATATTACAGGGTACTAATCAGCTTTTCTTTTGGATGGTTAACAACCTAAGTTCACAGATCAAAAATTGGAGAAATAGAAGGGGCACAAGGCCAGCCAACATTTTGGCCTAGCCTCTCAAGGTCAGCAAAGACTCAGGACATAGGAGAACCTGCACTGCAACATCATGAAACTCAGTTGTGCCCCAAATTTTCTCATCAACGAGATTATGGAGCCACAGAGGAAAGAGATTTATGATCTACAGTGTGCCTGAGGAGAGTCACATGGAGAGAAAACTTTCTCTCAGGCACTCACAGAGAGCAAACTGGTCAAGCATTGGCAGTGACTCATCCAATGGATGACACAGACAAAGGATCTACAGAGTAAGGTACAGGATTACAAGGTAAACCCTGAGGGGACTTGATTGAATTGACCTCATCAGAAACAAAAGCTACATTTTTTGTTATATAGGTCTTGCTCTATCTTGCTTTTAACCATCCAGCAGAAAAGTATAAAAATGAGATATCTAACAAGGGGCCATAACAATAAGTTGAGCTGTAAATGGCTCTAGTCAACAACTTCTACAGATAACTCACTATTATTGTGGAATGCTGGACTGTTGGATTGTGTCGCCGAGTTCAGGCGCCTAAATTGGTTGAATGACAATGGAGTGCCCATCTTTGACAGGTCTAGACAAAAATGGGGGATACAAAGGAAGAATCATGATGTGTGTGTATAAACAGTACAGTTAGGATAAATATGCAGTGCTTCTGCATAATTCTATGAGAAGCAAGATTTGCACTAATAGTGGTTGAGCAAGATATTGTGCCAGCTTCCAGTACTATGGACAACCACTAGGAAGCTAACAAGGTAGAAAGAATTAATTATTGAATCTGTGATATAGTTCAGCTATAAAAAAATAAAATAAGTATACAGCTACACTCTCTTAATTCATTGATTAGAGACATCTGGTATAATAATGTCTGTAAGTATACTATCATGTATGCACTGTGGATGATACCAAAACATTACAAAAACAGTTTGCAATGTGTTAATTTATTGAATCTGTCCTGTTAATTTGTCTTGAAATTGTATCATTGCTATTTGTTCTTCAATAAAAATAAAATAAAATCCTGTCCAACCACCATTAGTGCAGATCTTGCCTCTCATAGAGTTATGTAGAAGCACAGCATTATCTATCCCAACTGTACTATCTATACACACACATCATGATTTTTTCTTTCTACACCCCTTCCTTTGATTACACCTGTCAAAGGTGGGCACTCCATTGTCATTCAACTAACTTAGGTGCTTGAACTTGACACCACAATCCAACACAGTCCAGCATTCTACAACAATAGTGAGTTATTCAAAGAAGTTGTCGACCATAGCCATTTACAGCTCAGCTTGATATTATGGCCTCACGATGTATACTTCATTTTTATACTTTTCTGCTGGATGGTTAAGACCTAGATAGATCAAGACTTACATACCAACACATGAACTTTATATTTCCTATGTGGTCAGTGAAGTCCTCTCAGGGTTTATCTTGTAGTCCTATACATTATTCTGTAGTTGCTTTGTCTGTGTCATCCATGTGGATGATCTGCACTGATAGTGGTTGGACAGGATATGATGTCAGCTTCTAGTACTACGGTCATCCACTAGGAAAATAATTATTGAATTTTTGATATAATTCAGGTATAAAAAATAAGATAAGTAAGCAGCTACACTCTTAATTCACTGATAAGAGATATCTGCTAAAATAACATCTGTAAATATAATATCATGTTTGCACCTTGTACAATACCAAAACATTATGAAAGCAGTTTGCAATGTATTAATTTATCAAATCTGTATTGTTAAGGTGTCTTGAAACTGTCTGATTGACATTTGTAGTTCAATAAAATAAAAAAAAAACTGGAAAAAAAATAAAATTAAATTAAAAAAATAAAATAACAACAAGTATTGGTGTCTCTCACTTACACAGAGCTCTCAGAAATGGGCAAGAAGGAGACAAACGAACCACAAAACTAGCATGAGTGGCCTGCCTGTCAGTTGCTACATTTTTCTATCTCTAAAGGACATTGGCTCACCTTTGGACAGAATTCTCAGAGCCCTGAAATACTATTATCTCACTATTCCATTGCTTTCAAAGCCAAGCAAACAATGATTCTATTAGTGACTAATACAAAACTGGTTGTCTTTTCCTGGCAGTGAGAGGCTCAGATATGCCTCGCTACTCCAGCACCCTTTAACCTAAAGAAGGAATGTTCTTATTCATTTGATTATTTTTCTTCCTGTTAGAAATTGCTTATAAGTTTCTATAATGCACTAATTGTCTAATTGTGTATGTGTGTGTGTGTGTGAGAGAGAGAGAGAGAGAGAGAGAGAGAGACAGACAGAGAGACAGAGAGACAAAGAGAAAGAGACAGCTAGAATCAATGTTATTTTGCTTTGCAGAGTAATTCTCCCATCTGAATTTCAGATTTTAAGGTGTAATATTTGGCTAGTTTCACTAATTTGACTTCCTCTTCTTCTTCTATTTAATAAATGCATGCTACGTTTGAACATAAAGAAGAATAATGACCCAGACTTGGCAACACAGGAAAAACAGAACTTAATCTGGTGCCTAAGACTGTATACTCATTTACTTGTTTCACCCCTAAAAGAACTATTTATTTATTTATTTGTTGTATTTTAGGGAAGTGTCTACATGGTGTTCAGGATCTCATTACTAAACCGGACTCATAGTGATCTGCCTGTTTACAGCCTCCCAAAGGCTGTGATTACAGGCACGCACCATCACACCCAGTCTCAACTGCCATCTCAGAGCAACCCCCCCCACCATGGGGACGGCACAGCAGGAGGGGGGGGGCACAGCAGGAGGGGGGGGCACAGCAGGAGCGGGATGGAACCCTCCCCCCCTGTGCCTGCTTGTAGGTGCTTTAATCCACTGAGCTATTTTGCTGGTCCAGAAGAATTATTTTTATTTAATTTTTTGTTTCTTAAAAATCTAAATCGAGAATGAAGACAGATGTTGTAAACAATTCTCTATTGTAATTTGAATCTATAATCTATAGAAATTCTAAATGACATCTGTGTTGATAATAAGGACCAGAGGGAGAAGAATGGGTTTCCTTTGGCAATCACAGTAGGAGGAAATACAGGATGGAGGTAAAAGTATCAACCCTAGAGGCGTATCAGTCCGAGTTTCATACCAAGCTTTTATCCTCTGGAAGTCTCAGTTTCTTTATCTTTAAGATAAGAAGGAAACAAGTACCGACCTACTTCACTTGGAGACAAAATCAGGTAATGCACATAATCTAAACAAGAGCCAGGCAGGTAGTAAGAGCAAGTTACAAGCAGCCTGAACACAACCTGGATTATGACCAGAATTTTAGTTTAAGTAACTACTAAAGTCCAGAGTTAGGACCTGAATGCCAACTGCTTGTGCGTCCAGATGGTCTCAAACCACTAATCCTTAGAGAGTTCTTGAAGAACCATGGCAATACCCTGTCCTGTCTGGGAATAGTTGGGAATTCCTGAGCCAGTGTCTCTCTGGGACACTGAGATCTGCCTGTATACAGAAGAGAGGCTTCAAAGGCTGTGGGGAGGAGCCTGAGCCTTCCATTGACAACTTGAATTACAAGCAGTTCTACAAGGAAGGAATTGAGTTTATAAGTCAAGGGTCCACAGAACCATTCCTTGTTATAATTGTCTTCTCCTTTAAAGCCATAACCCCTACATTAGGATAGTGGCTACAATTTCATTTGTCTTCCAGGAAGCCATGTGGCTTCCACAATAAATGTAGAGAGACTAAGCCAACAGAAATTCTCAAACTCTATGCTTCAGACCCCTGGGATGTCACAGAGGTTCCTTGTGAGGTCTGAGCTGCTGGGAGTTCACTGTGAGGCTGTAACGTGGCGTGAGAGTCTGGCCTGCCACAATCACTTTGAAGTTTTTCGGTTTTATATAAAAGGGGCCGCTTAAGTTTTCACTTCAAAATCCACCAGTCCTTTAAATCTGCAACACTATTACAATTTTGTTAGCCTGTGGACCTCTACCTCTTTAAAATTAATTTTCAATAACCTCTTTTCATTATCCACCCTTAGACACCTGATCCCCTCAGAAAGTGAAAGCGTTTATCCAGCCACATCTGCTGTAGCGTGGGACACTTTGATGTGGTCTGGGAGCTGCTTATGTTTTAAAAGTCCAAACAAGAAGAGGATAAATAGTTTGCTTTTCTATCAATAGAAATCTGACTTTCAGGGCAGGCTGGGGGTTGGATGAAGGCTCTACCTTCTGTTATGAGGGCTCTAACCTTTTTGTGATGAAATGCAATCAACTGGGCACAGTGGTACACCTGTAGTCATAGCTAGTCAGGCTAAGGCACAAGAACTGCTTGAGCCCAGAAGGTCAAGGTCAATCTGGGCCACATAGCCAGAGCCTGTGTAACAATAAGACAGCTACTACAACAACAGCAGCAACAGCAGCTACTAGTAGTTGTGGAGATTCTTAGACAACAATTTCATCTGTAGGTTCTTACTGGATTGACCCAGACACGTGTTACTGGGATGTGGTTTTTCCTACCTGTGCTTTTCCAGGATGAGGACCTGGAAGTCCGGTGTCTTCCCTCCTTTGGCAGACGTAGGCTCTGACTTAAGTCCTGGGCTGTGTACCCAGGACCACATTGCTGCCTCCACCCATTTGGGAAGCAGGGCCTGCTGACTACTCAAGGCACAGACTGTGGGACACTCCCTTTTCAGAAAGGGTATGAGAAGGGCGGCTGGCTTGTGGATGTACCCCCACCCCTGGGAATAGAGGGATGGCTATAGCAGACCTGTCAGCTTTCAATGAGATCTTTGTGCGAACAAATTCCAGAGATTTTACCATCAATGATTGCAGAGAGGAATACTGCCCCCCTCCTCCCACCTCATTACAGTAGTTATGGTCAGAAGGCTGCTACTTCAGCAGGGCTTGGCATGCCTCCAGAAATCTCCTGACCATACGTACTATGAATTGCAGATTCATAGATCAGTAAACTTATAAAACCGGAGAAAAACTTAGGAAAAGCCCAAGGAAAATCAAGAAGGCCTTGTTTATAATGAGTAAAATTTTCTCTCCCTGAGACACAGTATTTTAATGTTCAAAAAAGTAAGCATAAAAGTCATTAACTGCTAGAGGAAAAGGTTGTCTTTTTCTATTATATTTACACAGTCAAGCCACCTGGTTTTCATTGATATACTTCTACCATATGTATAAAAAGCTCTCATATTTTTTTTAACGTATTTAGTAAAGGGTCTACAGGATCTCACTACACAGATACTACTCATAGCCGTCGTCCTGTTTTCAGCCTCCCAAACACTGGGATTACACCACGCACAGTCTCAATTAGAATCTCAATGCGCCCCAGGGACAGGGCTGGCAGGGCAATCCGGGGATGGAACCCTGGTCCCTGCATCCTCCTAAGCATGCGCTTTAGTCCACTGAGCTGTCCGGCCCGCCCTAAGAAGCTCTCAGTATTTTGAATGAACAATGAATATGTCCTATAAAGGGGAGAAAGAGACAAGAGATTGTAATGGTGGAAGCCACAGAAGCACAGTACCTTCCTCTCTGATTGTCCTTGCCTTGTTGAGCTGATTTTGAAAATACCAACACAAAATCCTGAGGTTAAAATAAGAGATCACCATGGGAAAAGCCAGGTTGGAACATTTAGAAAAATTAGGGCTGTGTCTGACAAGTCTTTTAATGCAGAAGTGAAAAACATAATAGTTTCACATTGGTGGACATGGCAAAGGAACTGTTCTAAGGAAGGAGTTTTGAAGACTGTTAGAGATAAAACTGTCATCTGACATTGTTTGATGAGCCACTGGACAGCCTGAGGTTCATTCAAGTGGACTTTTTCCAGGGTATTTGCAATTTTTACTGTCTTGAACAAGTTTCCTGGAACAGAACAGGCGTGGGGAGGGAGACAGTGGAATATGAGGTCATGTTAATGGATATAACCAGATGGAACAGTCAGATTTGTCTAGACCGGGATCCACAAACTATAAGCCCAAAGGCCCAATCTGGCCCATGGCTTGTTTTTGTAAATAAAGTTTCACAGGAATAAGGCCGCTTTATTCCATTAAGTATTGTCTATGACTCTTTTCTAACACAGAATTAAATACAGTATTAGTGGCAAAGACTGTTATGACCGTGAATCCTAAAATAGTTGCCATCTGGCCCTTTATTTAAAAAAAAAAAAAAAAAAAGCTTGCTACATTCTGATACAAATAGCAAGCCATGTGGGAGTGGAATAGTTTCACTTCTGGTTACACTTATTCATTCATCAAGTGTGTATTAACCTCATAATGTGTTCACCTTACCCTGAAGAGTAAGGCATGTAGTGTACTGAAAATACAGCCCTCAATATGACCAATTCTTCTCTGCATGGACACAAATTAGCAAATAATACAAATAACTGGTTTGAGTGCGTCCCCCAAAGTCTCTGTGTTGAAAATGTCATGCACAATTTGCCAGTTCTGAGAGGTGGGACCCTTACTTGAGAGATGATTAGATGCTGAGGGCTCAGTCCTCCCAATGGGATTAAGGCTATTATCCTGGGGGTGAGTTCCAGATAAAGGGATGATTGGGCTTTCTTCTTCTCAGTCTCTTGTCTTCTAGCATGGCATGAGGGGACAGAAAGAGCATCTTCAATGAGGGCACCTCAGACTTGGACTTTACAGTGTCCTTAAGCAGGAGCCAAACAAACTCCCTCTGTGCATGAATTACCCAGCCTGTATAGAAGTAGGAAGGGACTGAATGGCTACAGAGTACAGCTAAACATGGAAAGCAGAGAGGTACAGGGTGTACAGGGGATGAGGAAGATGCTTTGGGATGTGGCATCAAGAAGGCCCTGGTTTAAGGGGGAGTTTAAGCCAGCACCTAACTGAGGTGAGCTGGGTAGAGCTGCAAAGCAGCTGTTCAGGGAGAGGGTTCCAGAGAAGGAGAGAAATGCAAATATCTGGAGCTTAGGTCCTGCAGTCCAGGGTAGGCAAATGGCAGCATGGGAAGGACTGAGGGTGACATAGCCGGGGCCAAGTGAAGGAAAAGAAGGGCAGGTGCTAGGGTTTGACTTTCATTCTGACTGTGATCAAATGCGATTGGGGAGACTTAATAGAGCAATGATGGCACGTGATTTCTTTTCTTTGGTAATGGAAATTGAATTTAGGACCTGTGCACCAAGCTACATTCCAAGCTTTTAAAAAAAATTCTTTTTTTTTTTTTGAGACACAGTCTCAGCACATCACTAAGTTGTCCAGGCTGGGATTTGGCTTGTAGTCTTGCTGCCTCAGCCGCTAGAGTGCTGAGTGTGAGTCACTGTAGCCTAATTAGGACATACCATTATTTATGACCTACATTTTCAGTCTCAGTCTGGCTGCCTGTAAAGAATATGATGGCAGATGGGTAGGTTGGAGGTGGAGATGGAACCACAGGTGAAGAAAAGCTATGTTTAAATAACATGGCAAGGATTGGAGATGGTGGAGAGCCTCTGAGTGTGTTTTACAGATACGACTAACAAGAGTTCTAAATAAAATGGGTGTGGGGTACAAGAGAAAGCCAAGAGTCAAGGATCATTCTGAGGGTTTAGAACAGAGTGAGTGAAAGATGATGACCTTTAATGAGGTGGGAGAAGACTGGGAGGCAAGCAAGGGTGTTTTAGGTGGGGCTGTGACTCAGTGGAGAACACATGCTTAGCAGGCATGAGGTCCTAGGGTCCATCCCCAGCATGTGTTTAAAAAATGAGTTTTTGTTTCATTCATTAAATTTCAGATGCCTAGTAGACATCCAAATGAACAAGCCAGGGCTAGGGAGGTATCTTGGCAGTCTAAGTATCTGCCTGACAAGTGCAAGGACCTGGATTCGATTCCTAAGATGGCATCCTGTGCCCACCTTGCTAGCCACTGAAACTGGGCATTGTGGTGCACACTTGCAATTCCAGCACTGGGGAGGCTGAAACAGGAGAAGCACTATGAGCCTGAACTGCATAGTGAGGCCTTGTATTGAACGAATTAAAAAATAAATAAGAATGAACAAGCCTCTAGTTGGATTTGGATTTGTGCAAATGTGATAGATTGGACATAAGGTCCAACTAATTTTGGTCTCATCTGTATGTGTATGTTCTATTTGAAGTCATGGAATTTGGTGGGATCACATAGGGAATGATTTTAAATAAGAAAAAGGGCTGATTATTAAACTCTGGGGCCAGCGATGCATTGGAACCTGCTCCAGCCTGCAAGGGAGAGCTAATGGATACATCTCATTCCCCCTCCCCATTCACACATGCTAATAAGTTCAATTCTACACCATGAAAATCAGCAAATCCCCTAGATCCGGTATCCTTTCCCTCACAAAGCCAGCAAATTCAACACTGCCCTCGCATTTGGAGGTAAACAAAACAGGAAAAGACATGAACAATTGAAGGCTAGGACAAGAATGAAGTAGGAGGAACCCAAAAGAATGTGGTATCCAACCTCAACTAGAGAAAGTCTTGCTCTTGCTCTCTTTTCTCTCTTCAAATGGATTTCAGCACTTGAAGTTATTAAAACATATCACATACTTGTATTTCATCCATCAAGTAATGACTTTAACTCATTTTTATAAAGCCTGGTGTTCAGAGACGCCATTCCTGAAAAAAATTTATGTAATTTAATGGGAAAATTATATGCTTTATCTCAACTCAGTCATTACTTACACAATTTCTACCTATAGTGTTATAGCTTATATCTAGATGTCCCCCCAAAACTATATGTGATCATAGCTAGGGCTTTATGGAGGTGGCTGAATCTAGACTGATGATGGGATTGATTCATGGTTCAATGCTAGCCCCAAGGGCATAAGATTAAGGATGTCAGTACCACCCATCCTAAGTAGTCTAGGTAAGACACAAGGGACAAAAGAGCTATGGCCATCTCTTGCTGCTTTGCTTCCTTCCACCTGCCATGAACTGTGTCTCCTCTGCGATGCCCCTCTATCACACCACCCTCCCTTGGAGCCACCTAATTTTGGACTGGAAAAAAACTCTGAGCTAAATAAACTTTTCCTTCTTTATTCTTGAGTGTTGGGTATTTTGTCTCATCAACAAGAAAGTAACTAGAAAGATACATTGGTTGTCCTTTGAAAGCATATTTAAATAAGTTAATAAGGTTAGCAAATAAATGGAAACACAATAACATTTCAAAGGCAATGAATAAGAAGCAACTCATGAATTAGGAAATACCAGACCAAAAGATGCTGAGTACTTGGATAACAAACTGTCAGGGACAAGGGTCACTGGGGTAAAAAGGAAAACAAACATATATATTTGCTTGTTGCATTTACAAAATTGCTGACTTGACTTTGCTGGAATATCTCTACGCACATCACCACATTTGTTGGTTGCTTATGACTCACAATAAGTTGGGCTTTGGTCTAATACCAGCATTAACCAGAAATGACTCAAATTTCATTTGTGTTTATTCTTTAAGCAAGGCTACTTCTACGGCGGAATTGGTTTCACTTCTTTAGGAATAGTTTTTGCTTTAACACTTTTTCCTTGGGTGATCAGCTCAACAATCAAGGGTGTGATGGAAGAACATAATGTCACTCTCAGTTACCATTGTTGTTTTAGTCACTGGGGAAAAAAAATCAGGCAGATGTTGTCATGACCAACAGATACCCTGGGGATCAGTGTTCCAAGGCCACCTTTGGCAGTGCCACTGTAAGTGGTCGTCTCATGATTCTGTGGCCATAATCTTATGTACAAGTGGTTGGAGCCCTTGAGAGAGTTGTATGCCAGGCTGTGAGAAACAGAGCCAACAACTGAAAAATTCCACTAAGCAAAATTTCCAGAAGCCAAGACTTAACCAACCAAATAGGGAAAGGCGTAGTGCTTATTGGATTAAAAAAAAAAGAAAGAAGAAACAATATTTGTTCCTTAAGAGCTTTCACATTTGAGACTATGATTTCTCACTTGTCTAATGCAGCAGTAACATTTCTTACCAATGATACACAGACTCTTGGCTAACTCTTGGAATGTTGCATTGTCTGAAGAGAATTGAAGGTATTTTTCCACAACACAAAAAGAAAGCAAGAGTTAATATTTGATGAAAATTATAATATCATACTCTGAGTCCGGAGGAAGCTAGTTGGGAAGTCTAGCTAACAGAAGCATTTTCACTCTTCTTCACCTCAGGTTCCATTGGCTCTGAGTGGTGGCTTATGAAGCCTGTCTCTGGTCATGCAAGTGACCAAAACGGTAAACAACAGTACTGTAGAGTCTGCTATATTTAATAAGATCCATGAGAGTCCACAGGCTTTGGGTCAGATACTTTTGCCCAGAATTAGGCCAATGTAAGTGTCCTAAGCACCTTTAAGGTAGGTGAGGCTAAGCTGCCATGTGCAGTGGGTTAGGTACAGTACATATATGTTCAGCTTATGAAATCTTCAATTCACAGTGAGTTAACTGAGACATATTACCACTGTACGTCAAGGTCTGTACTGATTTTTTTTTTTCAGCCCAGGTCTCACTGTTTGATCCAGGCTGGTCTTAAACTCATTGTATAGCCCAAGCTGCCTCATGGCAATCTCCCTGCCTCAGCCTGCTGAGTGCTGGATTACAAGCATGTATCACTACATGCAGAAACCCGTAGTTGGTTTTTAAAAGCCGATTTTTGTTGTTGCTACTTTGGTTTGGTTTGACTTGGTTTTTCTCACTATGTATTCCAGGCCAGCCTTGAACTTGAACTTGCAGTTGCCTGTCTGCCTGAGTTTCCCAGTTCTGGGAAAGCCATGTACTACCATGCCCAGTTTGATTTTTCTAATATAGTAGCTGAAGTTATAGAACTTCAGCTTGCAAGACTTGAAAAATGGAGAATGTTTGTGTTTTATGAAACTAACAAATAAAAAGACACCAGGATTCAATTCAATGTAAAGGAATATAACAAAACATCGAAGAAATAAGATTAAATTTATTAATTTGTACACTAAATTTTATTTGTTTTTTTTAAGACAGGGTCTCACTGTGTAGTCCAAGCTGGCCTTAAACTCACAATGATCTTTCCAATTCAGCCTCCTGAGTACTAGAATTATAGGCATCTGCCTGGTCTTAAAGTTCTATTTAGAAACAATCTTTTCTATAGTCCTTCCCATTTTCTCAAAAATTAATCAGAGTTCATGTTTTTGAAAAAATAATCATCGTTTCCTTAATCTTATACTGATCATTTACATGGGTGTACCAAGAATAGTAATCTTATGTATATTTTAAAATATGACATTTTAATCAGAGTTTTTGGTAATAATTACTTTGAACTGTCCAAACCTGTTTTTTTAACTATGACAGTGAGAAATACCAGGCTAGACATTTAAGAACCTGTCTAGGGCAAGAAGCTAAGCTGAGGATTTGCCCAATGTCCAGAAATAAAGACAGAGTCTCACTAAGCCTCTGCAAACAACCACAAGGCAAATATCTAATAGGAGTTGCAAAACTCTGGAGTGAACAACTAGGGAGAAAAATAAATATTCCATTTTTTGGGGAAAAAGTATATTTTACCAAGATGGTATAAGTTATAGACAGCTTAAAGAGGAAACGAATAAGGTGTTCTTTAAATCTGAAAGATAAGACATCAAGAACAAGCTATATTTCAGACAAAAATTAACAGCATAAATTTAGCCATCTTTAGTTAATTCAGTTCCACATAATGTTTTACTTTAACATTTGGTTTGCAGTTATGTGAATCCACTGAGTTTTGATAGATCTTAAGCAACCCAATAAGATCTTAAGCAGACGTTAAAGTTATCAGAAATTTCTACTTTTCAGTTTTTTAAAAAAAATTAATATCTTATAATTTTATATCACAGCTGCTTTCTAAAGCTTTCAGAAAAAAAAACTTGGTTTTTTTTGACAGAATTTCAAAATAATGATTAGATTTATGACTGCTGACCTTACACTATGACATATCATATTACCAAGAATTTTATGCAATTTCTGGAATGTTCGTGCCAATAATGAATGCAATCTAAAAGAAAGTTTTAATATTACTTATTACTTTATAGTCCTTCCCATGTAATTCAACATATCAAGTAAGCATAACTTCTCTCTTTTTATAAGAAAAGAAAATGCATTATTTTGAGATATACCAGAAACATTCTGGAAACTCTCAAAGTTAGTCAGAGATCAAAATGACATAATTTGGAATGATGCCAAAAATAGTAAAAAGGCTTAAAACACTTGAAAAAGATCATAGGTCACTTGAAGAAAAACCAAGGTGACCAAAGAATACAAAAGCAGAGACAAACTCATAGAGTAGGGGAGTGGTAAGTTCATTAATGTTGAAGATTAACAGAATACCTAATGAAAGACAATGTGAAACATAAATATTTATCCTGACAAAACCAGAACTCTTCGCTTTCTAGGTCAATTACTTTAAAAAATGAAGGAAACAATATCAAAATCAACAGCAGATGAGTGCTAAGAAAAACTGCCCTTATTTTAGTGGTGGTAGCTGTGTGCAGTGCTATGAATCAGCTCCAGAACCTGGACTGAGCCAGGCAAGCGCCTCTTCTCTGAGTTGTTTCCTCAGCCCCAACTCTTTCCTTTGTCAGACAAAAAACCCAAGTCTGATGAGAGCTTACTTTTTAATCTTATAAAGAAAATCTAACTAATCTTTCTTGGTAGTTTTACCACACAGAAAATTCCTTTATTGCTAACCTTCCACAGCTATCTGTGTATGTTCAACTATCTACACATGGTTTTGTCTTATTCATTATATTCTTTTTAAAAAATTTGGAACAAGTAGTCATTTTGCTTTAAGATAAAATTATTCTCTCTCTCTCTCTCTCTCTCTCTCTCTCTCTCTCTGGCTAGGGATATAGCTCAGTGACACAAAGGCCTTCCTAGTAAGCACAAGGTCCTGAGTTTGATTTCCAGTACCCCCCCAAATTTTTTTTCATTAATGGGGACATGTACGTTGTATACTTTTCCTTAGTAGAAGCATCCTATTTTCTTTGTAAAATTTCATATACACTTATTTCTCTTTATTCTTTTAATTTTTTTTTTTTTTTTTTTGCGGAACTGGGGATTGAACTCAGACTCTTGTGCTTGCCAGGGAAGCACTTATTCCACTGAACCATCTCCCTCGCCCTTAATTTTTTTTTTTTTATTGTATACAGTGTCTCACTATGTATTTCAGACTCATAGTGATTTTTCTGTCTCAGCCTCCCCTGTTCTGGAATTACAGGCATGCGCCACCATGCCCAGTTTCAGTGGCCAGCACTACACACCTGGTGAACACAGGACCGGGGATGGAACTCAGGACCTTGCCCATGCCAGGCAGGCACTTAGACCACTGAGCTATCTCCCCAGCCCTTTCTTGTCTTTTTACCATATTTTTAAAATTTATTTTAAAGAGAGTACAGTAGTAATTGGTAAGACATTCGAAACCATACACACAAGCAAGAAGGCACATGTACTTAATTAATCTTAATTCTTTTTATTTTCCTTCCTTTCTCACTCTCCTCTCTCCATTTCTAGGTTTCAGTCCCTTTGGGGTTTTTTAGTTCATGTTTTTGACACCGAATAGCTACATTCATTTCTAAAAACACTATTTGAAAGTAGAATTAACAATATCTACATATAAATGTAAACATAGACATTCAAGGTTAGCATTCTAAACTTTTAGCTACATGGCAGGCATAATACTCTAAAGCTCACTGGTTGGATCCAAGTCATGCTCTTGGCAGTTAGAGTTACCTGATCATACAACTAAAGCCTATTATTAATGCTCGGGGGGAAAACTTCTATGACTTTTCATCTGCCAGTTTATTTCTAAAAATTTCCTTCTCATCCCCTTGCACGAATCACTTCTCTGAAGTTTGTGTTTTGTTTTATTTTACTCTATTATGGTTAGGAATCAAACCCAGGGCTGCTGATTCTGTGGGAAGGAGCCAGCCCTTAGATTCCGGGATCTATGAACAGCAAACAAAGCTCTGCTAAGGGCACAAGCAGCACAAATGCAGCTCCATTTATTTCAGATCATGGGAAGGTGGGTTCGGAGCCAGTCTGTACCGACCAAAAATGTGGCACAAATAGAAAATTGGTGCTAGGATGACAGGAAAGCACAAGGTACACAGCACGCGTGTAAACCAGGCTTCTGGAATTTTTTTTTAACATTTTAATATTAAATTTATTCAGACATAATGAGCTTAATGTAAGTTACTTTCAGCCTCTACAGTTATATGAGGTACACAAAGTGGTGGCCATTAGCCTTAGAAAGCAAACAGTTGCTTGGACAGCCTTGGTCCATTGAGATTGCTGCACATGGATTGCCAATTTCTTCTCTAAGGGCTGGCAGTGTAGTGGGTTTTCTGCAATACATGGCATTCTCTAGGGCCCCCATACAAGGATAAAACAATCTGTTGAGAAAAAAATCATACTGTTTTCTTTTTGTACATATGTACATATTTATTGGTAGATTTTGTATCTAATTTTCTCAGTAGACACAGAGAAAGTATTTGACAAAATCAAATATCCACTTGTGGTTTTAGAAAATCCTCTCGTAAACTATAAATAAAATGGAGATTCCTTAACCTAATAAATGACATCTCCAAAACCCCACAAGTTACATCATATTGAATGGCGAGAAATTGCAGGCTTTCTTCCTGAGACCAGAAACAAGGTCAGGATATGCTCTCTGTCTACTCTTACCACCAAACACTGCAATTTCTAGATGAGGCAGGAAGATAAGAAAAGACATTCAAACCAGAAAGGAAGAGAAAACTCTACTTCTACACATAATT
>PVKA01025144.1:0-33326 GCA_004027165.1 Ctenomys sociabilis
TTTTTTTTTTTTTTTTTTTTTTTTTTTTTTTTTTTTTTTTTTTTTTTTTTTTTTTTTTTTTGAGACAGGGTCTCACTGTGCAGTTCAGGCTGGCCTTAAGCTCACTTTGTAGCTCAGGCTGGTCTCGAACTCACAACAATCCTCCTGCCTCAGCCTCCCTAGTGCTGGGATTACAGGCATGCGCCACCACGCCTGGCTTTTCACACCATGTTTTTAAAAATAAAACACTGTTAGCTGTTATGTAGTTACTGTCAAACAACACAAAACTGAAGGAAAAGCTTCCTTTCCAATAGCTATAGAAAATTGTGAACATGAGAATCAATAAATGCTGAACCAACTCTTCAAGTTATACAACATGCAAAAGGTACCTTCCTGGTTAAGATGGTACTCTACATCATATGCAGAAAATCTTTGATTACTTGATAGTATAATTATAAAGTTTCCCTTTCAGCTAGATTCTAAGTGGCAGAAAGTATAATGTTGGCTTATTTTGGGGGGACCAGGACTCAACTCAGGACCTCACACTTGCCAGTTAGGTGCTGTGCCACTGAGCTATAGCCCCAGCAATGTTAACTTTATTTTTCTTTTTGAGGTAGGGTCTCACTATGTAGCTAAACTGGCCTTAAACTCACTATGTAGCCTAGGCTAGCCTCAAAGTCATGGCAATACTCCTGTCTCAGCCTCATAAGTGCTGGGATGACAGGGATGCACCACCACACCAACAGTGTTGACTCTTTGCAAAGATGGTAACAAATACTATCTGGGTGCGGTCTCGAGTCAGTTTCCCACCTACTCAGGAAGCTGAAACTAGAGGATTGCTTGAGTCTAGGGGTTTGAGGCTAGCCTATACATAACAAAAACTTATCTCAAGAAAAAGAGAGGTTGTCATGTGTATACTTGTAATCCTTGCTCTCTAGGAGACTGATACAGGAAGATTGTAAGTTCAAGCCCAGCCTGAGCAATTTAGTGACTTGTCGAGACCCTGTCTCAAAATAAAAAAGGTTGGCATGGTAGGGCATGCCTGTAATTTCAACACTCTTTTTTTTTGTCTTTTTTTTTTTTTTTTTTTTGTCTTTTTGAGACAGGGTCTCACTATGCAGTTCAGGCTGGCCTTAAGCTCACTTTGTAGCTCAGGCTGGTCTCAAACTCACAACAATCCTCCTGCCTCAGCCTCCTGAGTGCTGGGATTACAGGCCTGCGCCACCACGCCCGGCTTCAACACTCTTAAGAGGCTGAAACAGGATTTCAAGTTTAAACTCAGCCTAGACAATTTAGTGAGTTAGTAAGCCCCTATCATGGAATATTTCAAAACAGCTAAGAATATAGCCCATTGTGAAGACCCAGTTCTAACAAACTGGATGGATGGATGGATGGATGGATGGATGGATGGATGGATGGATGGATGGATGGATGAAGGGAGAGAGGGATGGATGGACAGAATTAATTTTAAAATAAAAAGGGGTAGGGGTGTAGCTTCCTGTGAAGACCCTGTATTAAATCCCCAGTACAAAAGAAAAAAGTTAGTAATAAGTATTAATGTCTTGATCACAGAGCCTAAAAGCCTTGTTTCATTCATGCTTCAGCTGGTTCTCTATAACAACAGTGACTATACTCATCTCATCATACATGTATACATGCTTATTCATGTTTGTGGTAGGAACATGAACATTTCCTAAACAATACCACCACCTCTAAATTTTTTTAAAGAAGGCAGTTGCTTAAAGAGTCCAAAAAGGTCAAAGTGACTTTCAGAATAAAATATAGTTTCTTTTAAGCATACAGCCTATGTGCAAACAAACTTTTGTATTTAAATTACTTGTTTTAGCACAGGGACTGGTGCTAAAACATATTTAAAAACATGATGTGGACAAAAAACTAATTTCTCTAATAAATGAAAAATATATCAATCAGTAAGATAAGAATTTAATTATTGAGGTTCAATCCTGGGAGCGGGCTGCGCTGAGACAGTGATTGAGACTGAGCATGGTGGCAAATCTGTAATCCCAGTGCTTGAGAGGCTGAAAACAGGAAAATCACTACAAGTCTGATCTACATAGTGAGACCTTGTAGACCCTATACTAAACACATTAAATAAATAAATAACTTGCTTTGTGTTTATTTGTATTTGCCAAGACATTAAACTTAGTGCATCAATGTTATTTTATTTTGATTTTTTTTAAATGAATTTCAGACAGGGTGTATAGGTTGTACAGGGTCTCACTACGTAGATCAACTTGTAGTGATTCTGTTTTCAGCCTCCCAAGTGCTGGGATTATAGGTGTATTTTCTATCAAGGATAGTTAAATGAGATACTATGCCCTATCAAACTTACTTTGTAATACCTATTACCTATTTACGATATACAGTAATGTAAATTTCCTTAGACCCCCTCCATGTAGTTGATATTTTTATGTAGTTAATTTGGTCCAGATTATTATTATTATTTTTAGATAGGTTTTTACTGTAGTTCAGGCTGACCTTGAACTCAGTGTAACTCTGGCTGGCCTCAAACTCATATCTCCTGCCTCTGTCTCCTGTGTTATAGGCATGCATTTCTTAAAGGGAATAGAACTGCATGATATATGGAGCAAGGCAATGACTGTGCTTTAGATAATTTTCTTGGACCAACTTCTTTTTTTTTTTTAATGAAACCAAAGATTGAACTCAGACCCTTGCACTTTACCTATCCCTAAGGCTCCTTCCTGATTTAAATAATGACTTGAATTAAGTGATTACTGTCCTGTTACTATTACTTTTAACTTCGAGGGGCTGGGGAGATGGCTCAATGGAATGAGCGCTTCCCTGGCAAGCACAAGGGCCTGAATACAACCCTGGTTCCACAAAAAAAAAATGTCTTTTGTGTTTTTTAGAATCCTATAGAATTTGATTTCTCTATTATTTGTTTTTTTGGGTTTTTTTGGCAGAACCAGGGATTGAACTCAGGCTCTTGTACTTGCCAGGGAAGCACTTATTCCACTGAGCCATCTCCCCAGCCCCTGATTTCTTTATTATTTGTGATGAGGGATCAATTTAATTGAAAGCTGTGATTGTATGTACTTAAAATACAGTGTTCATATAAATTCCCATTTTTATTTATACTAAAAATTGAACATATTTCACAAAAACCTAACATGTTTTTATATAGTTCAGATATGCTTAAATCCATGTATTCTTTATTTATTAGAACAATATCCTAAATAAGTTTTCTTTCAAAACTTCCAAGACCTAAACTGGGTAAGGTAGCACAAGCATATAATCCTACCAGATGGGAAGCTGAGGCAGAATGAATTGGAGGCCAGCCTGGCCTACATAGAAAGTTCAAGGCCAGCCAAAACTGCATAGCAAGGCCCTACCTCAAAACAAAAAACACTTCCAAGGACTGCAGTGGGAATGTAGAGTAGTGATATGGCACTTAACCAGTATAAAAGAGAGCCTGGCTTCAGTTTCTAGCACAGCAAGTACAAAAAGAAATGTCAAAAATGAAAAATATATTAGTTAGCTAGGATTCCTATAACAAAGTACCACAGATTGAGGATTTCAAGCATAAGTTTATTTTTCACACTTAGACTGTCTAGAGGTTAGGTGTCCAAGATCAAGAAGTCAGTATATTTAATTTCTTTTGAAGGCTCCTTTGTTAGCTTGAAGATGGCTGCTTTCTTTCTGTGTCAACTGTGTCCTAATCTCTTCTTGCAAAGAGATTAATCATCTTGGATTGGAGCTCACCATAATGACCTGTTTAAAATTAATGAATGGTCTTTTTTCTAAAGATCCTTTTTTCTCGGTCACATTTTGTAGCACTAAGAGTTTAGACTTCATATATGAATGGGAGGACACAGTTTAGCCCATAACAATGATTGATTAATATGTGTTCATTTTAGAAATTACAAGGGTTGGCCAGATAGCTCAGTGGATTAAAGCATCTGCTTAAGCAGACGCAGGGACCGGGGTTCAATCCCAGGCTTGCTGTGCCAGCCCTGCCCCCAGGGCACACTGAGGCAGCTACTGAGACTGGCATGGTGAGGTGTGCCTGTAATCCCAGTGCTGGGAGACTGAAAACAGGAAGATCACTAAGAGTCTGATCTGTCTAGTGAGGCCCTATAGACCCTCTACTAAATACATTTAAAAAAAAAAAAAAAGCAACATTTTAGAAATTACAGCTAACCATTATAAAAAGTAGTCTTTACTGTTACTACCTAAAATGAGCTAAGAAGATACAGAGAGCATCCCAGAATATATTCTAGTGTGTATGAAATACTTTATAAAAAACAGAATCATCCTGAACAGGATGGCTTAGAACCTTTCTTTTTTATTTAATGGCTCATTATCGATAGTTTTGTATAATTCATTAGTCCCAAAATCTGGAGTTTAAGTTATTTATGTTGTTCCTACTATGAACATTTCAGTAATAATTGCAAAGTTTTCAAAAAGTTCCTGTAAAAAAACTTTCTAAAATACATGTACTATTTTCTTTCATTCTGAAACATGATCTAATCTCAATGTTCATTTGAATGTGTTTCTTTCTCTTTGCTTGTAGATCTCATTTCATGGTGATGGCATTGCTGCTACTTACAGCATATGCTATAAACTGAAGAAGCAGTTAACCAAAATTGTTACCTTTATCTTTAAAACAAATATTTCTGACAGAGTTCTTGATTCTCCTATGGTAATAGAGAATGTATTAACCTATGTGCAGTCTTAACCAGCTTTTCTTTGATTCACATGCCTTTTTATATCTCATTTACTTATGGCTACAATCTAGAAGGTTCATGTTTCTGAATAAGTAACCTTTATATCACTGAAATGTTATATACAGTAGTACCTCAGTTCATGAACTTAATTCTTTCCATGATTATGGATGATTTCAAGAATCTATATACTGTGTATTCATAGATATCACTCTGTACTGTATGACTCCTGAAAATATTGTTATTCTCCCCCATTGTAACAATCAGTTATGTTTTCTTCCTCAATTAGGATTGCCTGAGCTAGAACTAGAGGCAATTGATAACCAGTTTGGACAGCCAGGAACAGGTGATCAGATTCCGTGGGCAAACAGTGCTGTGACAGCTGTAAATCAGACAAAACAAGAAGAGTAAGTAATACATTTTGATTATTATAAAATAGCAGATAACAACCTCTAAGTCAAGAACTACTTTTCCGAAAATCAGTTGGAATCTAGTCTACACTGGTATTTTATGAGATAGGAGATGATATAAATGTTTAGTGGAAAATAATGGGGGGCGTAGGAAAAAAACTTTAGTCGAAGCAGATTCATTTATGTGACCACAGGCTGCTAGTATACATGGTAATCACTAGCAGATTGATATGGCATACAGCTTTTATCTTATATTTCATCTGTTATTTTTCCCTGATTACCATGATATTGCTGGGACTGATGAATGAATTAACCTCAGCAGGACAATTATGCTGCCCATAAACTTTTAGTTAGGTAATTACATTGCCTAGCATTTCTCTTTAGAAGAAGATGATAAGCAAGATACTTTTCTACATGTACTCTGTGATCCATTCTGATTAAAGTTTAATTTCTTACTACACAGGCAGCTGTGGTCTATAACATAGCATATATCTCATACATACTAACCAAAGAAAGACACATAGTATGGAGTGTGAGTTAGAGCACTAGAGCCTTAACCTTAAATATGGACTGTGTTCTCATTTACCTCTCCAAAAGAAGAATCCTTGTGTATATATTGTTATGTTAATGTAACTACTACCATTGTCTATATATTTCTAAGTTTTATACATCAGTTGATATCAGTTTGATATAAACTATATATTTTCTACATGGATGAATTAATAGTCTGCTTTATTGTTTAATTACTAGCATGTTTCATTTTTTCAGTTTGATTTCTTTTGTATTGATAGTCATGTCATGTTCTCAATATGATTTAGTCATTTTTTTAAAGTCAGATGACAAGCAAGCCAGGCATGGTTGCACATGCATGTAATCCTAGCACTGGGGAGGCTGAGGCAGAAGAACTGATGAGTTTGGGGCTAGCGTGGCCTACAAAGTGAGTTCAAAATCACCCTGAACTGAAGAATAAGACTTGATCTCAGAAAAAAAGTTAAATAACATCTATTGTTTAGATATGGTTTAGTTATTAATAATTAATGGCATCAGTTGAATCATAGAATCTAAATATAGGCAAAATGACATTTTTCTAAATTTTTATCTGATTTTTTTACTTCTATTAAATATTCTCATATTGTAACTATAATTTTTGGGATATTTTTATAAACTAACATATACAAATGGAAAAAAATTCAGTGATTCACCAAAGAATGAAAAATGTATTCAGATTGCATACTGATGTTCTTTTAATATTTGCATGTTAAAGATATTTCAGCTAGGGAGATAGCTCAGCATCTAAATGCCTGCCTGGCAAGCACAGGGAGACCGGGTTTGATTCCCGGTACCTATGGTTCCAGCCCTGACACCATGCTGGCCACTGAAACTGGGCATGGTGATGCATGCCTTTAATCCCAGCATTGGGGAAGCTGAGGATCTCTGCAAGTCTAAGCTGCATAGTGAAACCCTATCCCAAATAAATAAATAGATTCTTTAAAAAAAGTTTTAAAGGATAAGGTATTTCAGTTAATTAGAATTGCCAAGTATCTTAACAGAGAATTTCTTAGGACCAGATTTGCACATATCACATGTGTATGTTTATATATATTTGCATTCTTAAGATTGAATAATTTTTGCTTCATCCATCTGAAACATCCCTATCTTTTGGTCCTGCAGCCAGTGTATTAGTTCACAATTAGATGAGCTTCTCTGTCCACCAACAACAGTAGAAGGAAGAAATGATGAGAAGGCTCTTCTAGAACAGCTCGTGTCTTTCCTCAGTGGCAAAGATGAAACTGAACTTGCTGAACTAGACAGAGCCCTGGGAATTGACAAACTTGTTCAGGTATCTATTAAAATTGCCATTTAAACAATACAGCCCTGAGACACTAAAAAGTGGTGGTTTTTTGCAAGATTTTTCAATATTGTTTTCATTATGCCTTATCTGTTTTATGTTTACCCCTCAAAGTTAGCAAAATATATAATAAATGATGAGCATTTAAACAAAAAGCATTAGAAATTGTTAAAAAAAAAGCCTTCAGTTTTTACTGTGGAATAGAATATTAGAATCCAGATTTATGCCATCACTTATTTTAGGATATATTTTACCCCTCATTCATGCTTGACTTCAATTTATATATTTCATGAATTTCCAGCTTCCTGATTAGCATCTTTCAGATTACGAGGCTACAAAATCGATGTAGTGCATCATGACTAACCTTTTTCAAATAGAATAGAGTGTAGAATACAAGATTCAGAGTGCATGACACATAAAAAGGGCAAGTTATGTTTCATGATACTTTCCTTGCAGTTACATGCCCACATATGCAAACGTGGTCACAGTTTCAGTTACATTTCTTACAATGAGCAACAATTACACTGAAAGCCATAACTCTGCCTTTATGTTACATTGGGTATGGATTTTTTTCAAGAAAGGTAAAACCATGACTTCTGTTTTTAAGATAGAAAAATGCCTAGTTGCATCCTGTTTAGGAGCTCTACTACTCATAATAGCAATGTAGTTTATTGGTTCTTAGGCTGTGTGTTGAAGTTCTTTTAAAACCTGTAGCTTCATTTCATTAATTTAAGATCTTTATTTGACCCACATTTTCATCTCTTTATTGAGATTTAAGACATTTCAATTAATCTATTATTCCAGTTCAAAAGCAGTTTCATAAATGATTCCACTAAGTGATAAACTTCTAGACGGTATGAATTCAGAATGTATATATTATACATTGCTCTGAGACCCAAAGTTGTATTTAGATATGCGTATCATTTATTAGCATATATTTATTTCTAAAATGTTTTGACTTTTTTAACAGGGAGGTGGATTAGATGTATTGTCAGACAGATTCCCACCACAACAAGCAACACCACCTTTGATGATGGAAGAAAGACCCAACCTCTATCCCCAGCCTTACTCTTCTCCTTCTCCTACTGCCAATCTGCCCAGCCCTTTCCAAGGCATGGTCAGACAGAAGCCTTCACTGGGAACAATGCCTGTTCAGGTAACGCCTCCCCGAGGCACTTTTTCACCTGGCATAGGCATGCAACCCAGGCAGACTCTAAACAGACCTCCAGCTGCACCCAACCAACTTCGACTTCAGCTACAACAGCGATTACAGGGACAGCAGCAGGTGAGTACTGTTATTCTCCTTGTTTTCAAAGGTTAGACAGCGGATTATACAGTAAGGTCAAGTCCTCTCCTGGCACCCTATAACACTCCAACACTCTGCTAGGATGAGGGTAAGGGACCCTTTTATTCAGTTACAGATTGCTGGCTCATAAGTGTACTTTGAGACAAGTTAAAAGCTACACCAAAAAAAGCCATTTTATTCTCATTTTATGAGATACAAACTATTTAGATTGGACACTATCACTAAATTAATAAAGAGAAACATGGTCTAATTTACAAAGTAGAATAACAAGAGAGATTTTTTTGTTTTTGTTTGAACAGAAAATAAAGTTCATTTATACTGTCTGAAGTTTGCAAGATTGATGTCTAGTGATATTATTATTGTATTAGAAAAATAAAGAGAAAATGCAAGTTTTGGGGCTCTGGGAGTTGTGAGTTAAACCATCCTCTTGACAAGAAATAAGTAGGTATAATGATATAAATATTTAAAATTGTGTAAGCCACAGATATAGATATAATCATAAGGAATGTAATAATAAATGGTTAAAATGTCATCTGTGAAAAGTGAGCTGGGGATGTAGATTGTTGCTTCCTATTACTAATCCTTCTATACTTTTTATTCAGATGTATATATTGCTTTAGGGTTTTATAAGTACTTCCAGAAATTTCTTTGAAACTTCTTTTTACATATATATACAGGGAATCTAACTCAGAACCTGGCACCTGCCAGGCAGGTGTTGTGGCCATATCCCGGCACTCTTGAACCTTTATAACTCAGAGAAGAAAAGATTATAAGGTGATACATTATATTAGCAAGACAGTATGATAATCATGTAACAGTTAGCTCTGGTTCAAGTCTGTCTTAAACAGAGGGCTGCTTTAACCAAATCATTTACCCTTTTAAAAATACTATCCAGAAAACAGATAAGTTACTTATCCAGAAAACTTCTCTAATCAATAATTCCTCTGGCTCATAGGTAGTTGACTAGATTTAATGAGGTAAAACTCTTATCATAATGCTTGGTATATTGTAGCACTTAACAAATACTAGCTATTAAAAATTACACTACTCCACCCAGAAAAAAGGAAATGATGAAATAGAAGACAAATGAGATAGGGGGAAAAAAATCTTAAATAATAGAATAATATAGAAAAGAATAATTTTTTAAGTGCTAGGGTAGAATAAAGCATTCAAAGAAGAATAAAGGGAAAAGAAAAGAGAAATAAAAGAGGTGGAGCCATAATATTTTCTAAGGGGGACCAGAGAGATAGCTCAGTGGTCTAAGCAGCTGTCTGGCAAGTGCAAGGACCCCAGTTTGATCCCTAGTACCACCTGCCATGCCAGCCCCTCCCTGGGCCCACCCAGCCAGCCACCAAAACCAGGCATAGTGGCACACAAAGCCAGGGATAGTTGCACACACCTGTAATTCCAGTGCTAGAGAGGCTGAAACAGGAGGATCACAAGTCTCAGCTGCATAGCAAGATCTTGTACCAAATACATAAATTTTAAAAAATATATATGTTCCAAGGTATTCATTGAAGATAAATTATTTGTTAACAGCTTATAATTAATTTTTAGGAAACACAAGAATAAGAAATGCTTAATAATTTCTCTGTATTTAAATTTTAACTAAATATATTTAGGAGGGCTATCATTGGTATTATGAGGAATACAGAGAGTTAATGATACAGGCAACTTTGAAATAGTCACAGGTACCTACCAGAAAGTTGAATCACACTGCAAGAAGTATGTGATTAACTGCTAAGTCAAAAATATAGAAGAAAGTATATGTAGGCTGATTTTCTCATTTTATGTGCTTAAGTACAATAAATATTATCCAAAATTGAAAAGGTCAGTGAGCAAGACCAGGCTTACAGTTAAGCTCAGGCTCATGACTGAATGAAAAAGTTGTTCTTGCTTCCATTTGTCCCTAAAGTAGCTCATCAGCTCATAGTAAAGTAGCCCTGCAAAGGATATTCATAGATAAAGATACAAAGAGGAGCTGAGTTTGGTGGTGCATCCTGTGACTCCAGCAATCACAAGGCTGAAGCAGATGGATCTCTGCTAGGTCAAGGCCAGCCTGGGCTATATAGTGAGTCAAGACAGGCCTGAACCATATAGCAAGACCCTGATCCTAAACAAAGATGCAGAAAGGAAAATGCTGCTATTATTTCTTTTAAATTTCATGGAGGTATAATCATAGTATAGTGACCTTAGCCCAACAGAATGAATAGGCTAATTACATTAAAAGCTCCCAGAAGTGTCAGTAACAAAAACAATTTATAGTGCCAAGTAAAATAACAATTCTGCTGCCTAACAAGGCCCATTATCCAGACATTCTTTTTGGGTTCTAGGCCATTCATTGCTCCTGCTGTTTGAGCAGTGAGGCAGCCAATTACACTTGCCCTGTAGGTGCGGGAGTTCTGCATGTATGCCCATTTAAAGTTGTCTGTAAGCAGGTTTCTCTCAGGGTCTCAGTTAAGGTGCTATTATCACCAATGAAAAGAAAAGATGGCTCAAATTAGTAAATCAAAGAAAATGTTCTAACTCAGATATTGAGACAATCTAAAATTAGAGGAAGGTCCAAAAATCATTACTGTATTACTTCATTTATTTATGATACTGGGAATTGAACTTAGGACCCTGCACTTGCTAAGCAGGCTCTGTGCCACTTAACTATCTCCCAGCCCTAAGAATCATTACTTCAGAGTGTTAGCAATGATATCAAGGCTCCAGTACTTCTAATCTTTTTGCTCTACAATCCTTCACATGTCATAGGTACAACTGTCACACGCAAGTAAAGCTATATATTGCAGAAAAAAAGAGACTTTTTTCTGTAGAACCTTTTTTAAAAGCCAGGAAATTCTTTCAGGAAGGCTCTCTTACCAACCCACCTTACCCCACCATCACCACTGCTGCAAAAAATGGGGAGGGAAATAAAACACTTCACGTGTCTGGCTAGTTAGAACTGAGTCACTTGTACACCCTAACCAGTTGCTGAGGAGGACAGGAGGGTCATAGAACTCTAACAATATGACATATGGATAATCAGCCATCAAAGAAAAAGGGAGTAATGGATATGAGATAGCACTAATAGTACCTACCTGATAAAACCAGTAAGTTAAAATTAAATGTATTATTTAAAATTGTTATTATTTAAATTCTTATTTGGAATCACATAGTAAGCTGAAATGGTATATCTGCCCTTTCTACTGCCATATTTTAAGTAAATAAATACACATCAAGATAGACAAAAAGAGAGAATACCAGTAGTATACTAAAAGTATTAATCATTTTGAAACATAAAAAACATGCCCAAGAAAGAAACAAAATCATATGTAAATAACACTGATATAGAAAGTCCAAGAGAATCTATAATTTAGAGAAGAGGTCAGTCAAGTGTCATAGTACACATCTGTAATCCCAGCACTTTGAGGCTGAGGTGACAGGATTACTGTGAGTTCAAGGCCAGTCTGAACTACATAGTAAGACCCTGACACAAAAACAAAAAAACAACAAACAAGTTTAGTAAAGTGTTTAGATATAATAAGAAATAAAAGCTAATGACAATCCTTTTTACTGTCACCAATTAAAAATATAATTCCAGTATATTCATTGTGTAAAATTTGTAAAATTAAAATCACAATTGAAAAGCAAAAAAAATACAATGCAGATATTCATGAATTAAAAAATTATAAAGATGGCAGTCCAAAAAGTAGTCTAAGTTCAGTGACTTTCATATAGAATCTCAAAATAGAACTTAACAAATAGAAGCTAAATTTATTTGAGAAACATAATCTTGAAGAAAAATGAAAGTTAATGTGCTCTACTAGATATGAAGATGTTAAACAAGTTTTAGAAATAAAACAATGGGGAATTGGCTTATATAGACAGTTCTACCACTTAGAACATAATTGAGAGCTCAGAAGCACACTCAGCCATACATTCAGACTGACTAAAGGACAAGGGAGGTGGTGATTATCGGGCATGTTTTATCCTACTCCTGTACCTCCTGCTACAGTGCCTGGAGGTTGTAATATCAATATTTGTATCTTAGGACTTTTCTCCAAAGTTAGTTTCCTGACCTGAGTCAAAAATAAATGAAACTAGTATTAAGCTGTTTGAAAATGAGAAATTTTTAATCATTGTTTATGACTCTTTGAATTCTTTTCTTTTTCTTAAGCTTTCTAGTTAGCAGGTACTATAATGAAATATATTCACACCGTTGTATACTTTAAATAGTCTTAATATCATTTTATGATTATTTCTCTATTTTTTCCTCTATTTTATCAAATTACTGAGGAAGAAATTTTTTTCTCCTGTAGATTGTTTACAGTGAAATCTCACTTCTAAGAATAGATTTTGATTGTTAAAAGTCAGAAGAAGGAGCTTATAATAAATAAGTTGTATAGTATATCCTCTTCTTGGTGATACACAGTGTGCTTTGGCCAATTAAAGTCTCATGCAATTACTGCAGTAAATAAATCTGTTCACCTCGTATAACCCATCATTTCCAGTACTTCATATAGCACAGCATGCTATTTTCCTGGCACATCTATTAATATCCTGCAGAACAATGTTCTTTAGAACAGCAATTTGGGAAATGCTGGGCTAAAGTAATTACTTCTTCTAGTTACATAAATAATTCATATTCTCAGACCATTTGTTTCTTATATAATTCTGTCCAGCTAATGATATCATAGTGGATATTTTTCCAAATACATACGCACCAGATAATACCTTCAAATCAGAATACAATCTAACTAACTCAGCTTTCCTAAAGGAACTTTGCTTAGAATATACACTTGACTGCATACACTTTTTTTTTATTCATAATATTTTAAGACCTAAGATTGCTGTTTCATTTTTCCATTGCTGTACTTACCTGAAATAACTATTAATGTGCTTTAAAAAGTACTGTAAACATACATATATATGTACACATGTACTTCTAAATACTTAGCCAATTTTAGTGCTATGAAGGCAGTATTTGATTATTACTAGAAATTAGACTAGTAATGTGGGAAACATTGCCAAATCTACAACACTAAAACTTTTTTGTGTAGGGAATGGCAGCACTCAGTGAGTTAATTTTATCCTATCAAAAGAAGCTCTAGTTTAGCCTTTAATACACCTTAGAGATAGGAGATACTAAAGCAGAGTCAACTATATATGATCCTGCCTGGAGTGCCTCATTCCTTCATGCCTTCCCCATCCTTGTTAAGATGTTATAAACATAAAAGAGGTAAGAGGAAAACAGAACTAATTACAAAGAAGAATCCCATAACTTCTTGAGTGGACCATGGCATTCCATCATGGTTGCCATGGAAACCAAGAAGGTATTTAAGCAGAGACAAAACAAAGAATGAGGTCAGATGTGTTTCTGGTCTCTAAGGATCTGGGAAGCATGTTTGGACACTGACACTTAAGATCTGTAACCCAGGAAGGGTCCAGTGCCCACCTTTATTAATGAACTCTGTTCTTTCCAATTTTTGGTGTAACATGGAAATAATTTCACCAGTTCATTAGTAATCAATAAAACTTTGTATTGCCATATAAGACCTCCATGCCTGTGAGTAGAAATATAATCTTCCTTTATTTCGATTTTTCTTAGTTGATACACCAAAATCGGCAAGCTATCTTGAACCAGTTTGCAGCAAATGCTCCAGTTGGCATTAACATGAGATCAGGCATGCAGCAGCAAATCACACCTCAGGTAATATGAGGAAGCCAGACCTTGGTAGGAATTCTTTAACCTCAGCAATTGAGTATCTTTGATATATCCTATGAGCTGTTTTTTTAATGATGTTACAAGAGTTGTTTTCTTCTAGAATGAATTAATGAGCTATTTTATCTAAAACCAAAGATTATCTGTTTTGTTTTATTATTATCCTTGTTATAGGGTGTCAGTTGATGAAGTAGAAAACTCTAATTACTGTTCTGAATAGTACCAATAATTAGAAGCCTTTGATATGAAATTGTATAATCAATCCTAAACTTGATCATAACCCAAGAACTTTGTTACCTGTCTTAACTATCTTGTGCCCCTACTCAGTCTGAAATCAGTATTTTCTAACACTTATTTATTGCAAAGATCTTTGTCTATAAACTTTACATATCAAGCCATTGAAACTTTAAAATAAAAAGAACTAGCTGGCACTATAAAGATAGCTCAGCATTCTAAGAGCCTGCCTGGGCAAGTATAGGACCTGGGTTTGATCCATGCCCCAGGCATGCCAAGCTGCCCCCCAAGACTGGGTGTAGTGGTGCACACCTGTAATCCTGTAAATGGGGAAAATGAAATAGGAGGATCACTATGAGTCTGAGCTGCATAGTGAGATCTGTACCAAATAATATATATATATATATATATATTTTTTTTTTTTTTTTTTTTTTTTAAATGGTACTGGGGATTAAACCATGATCTTGTGCTTGCTAGGCAGGCCCTTTTGCCACTGAATTGTCTCCCAGTCTGGCTGGCTTTCTGATTTCCTTCAATACAGTTTTAATATTTTTGCTATACTAATTTATCTAACAGAGTTGAAGCAAAAATTTGGAAGATAATAGATTTGTTTAATGCATTTATTACAGTGTCTACAGGGTCTCACTACACAGTAGTGATCCTCCTGCTTTTCAGCCTCTCAGTGCTGAGATTATAAGTGTGCACCACCACACCCAGTCTCAATCACTATCTCAGTGCACCCTGGGGGTAGGACCAGCACAGGGAGCCGGGGCATTGAACCCCTGGCCCCGGCGTCTGCCTAAGTGGATGCTTTAATCCACTGGGCTATCTGACCAGCCCATGGGAGATAATAGATTTTAGAGAAACAAAAAAATTTTTTTCATGAAATGAATGTAGATGGATTTGAGGCAAATACAGAAAGCCAACATTAATCAAAAGGATAGGGTTGGCCCGATAGCTCAGCAGATTAAAGTGCCTGCTTAGGCAGATGCAGGGGCCAGGAGTTGATCCCCTGGCATGCCCTGCCAGCCCTGCACCCAGGGCAGGCTGAGACAGTGATTGGACTGGGCAGTTGGCTAGCGCCTGTAATCCTCCCAGCACTTGAGAGGCTAAAAACAGGAGGATCACTATGAGTCCATTCTATGTAGTGAGACCCTGTAGACCCTGTACTAAATACATTTTAAATAAAGGATAAATGTTGGTGGAGGTCTCTTGTATGCACGTAGAGAATGACATTTTCATATGTCCAGATTTGGGCTCCTCTACCTTAAAATTTATAAATCTCAGTGTTAAATGGATTTAGAAATAATTATATTGTAAGCAAATAAACTCACATTGGGAATTTACATAAAGGTGTTTTCTATCAGTAAGCCATTATTTCTTCACCAGTTTCCCAAAGTTTTCTTTGTCCTCCAACCTTGTTCCTAATCTCTTCCTCATCTTCTATTTCTATATTTTTTTCACCAACCCCTTTTAAGTTTTGTCATCTGAGGTTAAATTGCCATATTAACAACATATTTAATGTATACAAGTTTCCGGTTCATTTTAGATATAGTTCATATGGTTAAAGTTGATAAATTAATGTTTATAATAGTTTGTCATTTTTAAAACTTTGTTTGTATCACTGTTATTGCTGATTGTACTACTTTAGCCAAGGTGATGTATTTGTTCTAAAGAGTTACTCTTTTGGGTATGCTAAGAATCAAATTGTTTAAGGGTCATAAATAATACCAGGGCCAACGATCAGGGGCTAGGCCAAATATGCAGCAACTTTTTGTCTTTTTGAGACAGGATCTCACTATGCAGTTCAGGCTGGCCTTGAGCTCACTCTGTAGCTCAGCCTGGTCTTGAACTCACAACAATCCTGCCTCAGCCTCCAGTGCTGAGATTACAGGCCTGTGCCACCACGCCTGGCTAATGCAGCAACTTTTAATCCCCAATAAATGTAAGAGATAGAATCTTGTAACAGACTCAAACCCCATAAGCCAGCTACACCTGTAAGACATCTCTGAGAAGTAGTCATTTCTAAGGGTTCTAAATACTAGCAATAAAGCTGTCTGCCATAATCAATTCATAAGCAGCAATGCAGGAATTAAATGTAAAGAAGGAAGCAAAAGGAAATGAAAGAAAATGAGAAGACACTTAAGCAAGGTGTCTTCCAACTCACCAAAGACAAATCCAGGCCCAGTGGGGTGAAACAGATCTAACGCCATCTACCTGAACTCACTGAAGTGCTAATAGCAGAAATAACAAAGCAAATAAATGAGACGCTAGAAAAATAAATCAAAAATAATTTCTCAGATAACTACAGAGATGATAACCATAATGAAAGACATGGTTAATAACTGTAGAGCTGATACAGATTTTTTAAAAAATAGTGGTGTTTAGGAAACTGATGGAAACCATGAACAACCCACATAGGAAAAAAATGGAATCCATGAATCAGATTCAAACAGATGTCCAGAGGATTAAAAATTACATTGAAACTATATGCAGAGAATGAGCCAATGTGAGGGCAGAATATCAGGCATGGGAGACAGGATTTTGGTAAGCAATCATGAAAAGAAAAATTTCCCTGAAAATACCAAGAGACCACAAGAAATCAATCCAACAGCTGCTAGATGATATAAAGAAGAATAACATAGTATTGATATAAGTGACATGAACAACTTGTTCACACTAATGGTAGAACATTTCCCAAGTGTGGAAAAAGAATTTAATATACACTTAAGGGAGACATATAGAACTCCAATTAGCCATGATTGAAAGAAAAATATTCCATAAGGCATATAATAATCAGGCTTCCATAGGGCCAGGGAGATGGCTCAGTGGAATAAGCGCTTCCCTAGCAAGTGCAAGGGGCTAAGTTCCATCCCCGGTTCTGCCAAAAAAAAAAAAAATTAGGCTTCCAGATATTAAACACAAGAACAGAATATTAGAAACTGTTAAAGAAAAAAAAATAGTCATATATAAAAGGAAGCCAATCAGACTCACAACATATTTCTTAACACAAACCCTCAAATCAAGGAGAGCTTGGAGTGACGTGTTTCAAGCCCTAACAGAAAACAACCTCCAACCCAGATTAATATATCCCACCACCAACTAGCTTTCAAAACCAATGGAAAAGTAAGTTATTTCCACGACAAAAAAAACACCTGAAGAAATTCATGAACACCAACCAGTGTTCCAGAATTTTATAAAAGATGTTCTAGAAAGGGATAATAGGGACTGTACCTCCTTGAACCCCAGTAGAAAGAATCTACTAAGCCAAACAAGTAATTAAATGGAGAGGGAAGAAGAAACTAACAAAAGAAAAATAATATGACAAGGATAAGTCAGTATATCACTTATAACCATCAGTGTTAATGGTATCAATTCACTGATCAAAAGACACAGGCTGGCAGAATGGATCAAGAAGTAAGAGCAAACAATATGCTACATACAAGAAACATATTTAATTGAAAAAGAAATTCATAGACTGAAAGTCAAAGGACAGAAAATGATACTTCATGCAACAGGAATCCAGAAAAAAGCAGACATAGCTATTCTATTTGCAGACAAAGTGGATTTCAGACAAAACTGATATAGGGAAGCCAGACAGTCATTATGTCTTTGTAAAAGAAACAGTCCAAGAGGAAGAGATAACAATTATATATATATATTTATATATATATATACCAAATACCAGAACACGTAATTATGTAAAATAAATATTAAGAGACATGAAAAATCAAACAAAACAGTAATACAACTGTAAGGGGGGGACTTCAGTACTCTAATATCACAAATAGACAGATCAACTAAACTAAAAAGAAATATCAGAACTGTATCATACTATAAGGGCAAAAAGATTTCTCTGTGTCTACAGTGTTTCACTCCTCAATGAATTCTTCTCAGCTGCACATATGACATTCTCCAAAACAAACTACATACTAGCTCATAGAACATGCTTAAGTAGAGCTGGGCATGGTGGTGCATGTCTGTAATCCCAGCACTCAGGAGGATGAGGCAGGAGGATTGTTGTGAGTTCGAGACCAGCCTGAGCTACAAAATGAGGTTAAGTCCAGCCTGAACTGCATAGTGAGACCCTGTCTCAGAAAGACAAAAGAACATGCTTAAGTAAATTAAAAGAACTATTGTATCATAGTACAATGAAAGTGGAAATCACTGGCAAAAGAAGCCACATAAACACACGAAAATTATATAACACTGTCCTGAACAACCAATGGATCACAGATGAAATTTCCACAATTAAATGATAATGCCAGTACAACAATGGAATGACTGTATGAAGGAAATTTATAGTGGTGAATTCTCATATTAGAAAAATAGAGTGAGATCAAATAAACAATGTAATGTTGAACCTCAAGTTTCTAGACAAAGAAGAGCAAGTCAAGCCTAGATTTTATACAAGGGATAAAATGATAAAAATGAGAGCAAAAATTAATGTAGTGGAGACTTAAGAAAGCAGTACAGGGCTGGAGTGATAGCTCAGTGGTCTAAGTGCCTATCTAGCAAGCACAAGGATGTGGGTTAGATCACTGGCCCCAGGCACTGAGTTGGTCATAAAAAAACGGACGTGATGCCCATAACCCCATGCTGAGGAGGCCAAGACAGGCAGATCATTATGAATCTGAGCTGCATAGCAAGACCCTGTACCAAATAAATAAATTTTTTTTTCAAAAGCAATGCAAAGAATTACTGAATTAAAGAGTTGGTTCTTTGAAAGGTTAAATAAAATTGACAAACCCTTAGCTAACCTCATCAAAAAGAAAGACTCAAATTGATGCAGTTAGGAAAGACAAAGATAAAAATCACAACAGATCCTACAGAAATTCAGAACATCAATACCTACTTCAAGAACCTATAGTATGATAGCAAACAGAAGAAATGCACAGATTCATTAGCTACATATGAATTACCAAAGCTGATCAAGAAGATATAAAAATTCTAAATAAACCAGTGTCAGCCAATGAAATTGAAGATGTAATTAAAAGCCTACCAACAAAGAAAAGCCTGATCCTGACATATTGACTGATAAATTCTGTAAGAAATTTAGAAAAGACCTAATGCCACTTCTTCTCAAACTCTTTCATGAAATTGAAAGGGAAGCAGTTCTCCCAAATTCAGTCCTGGAAGCAAGTATTATCCCAATTCCAAAACCAGAGAAAGAGTCAAGAGAATTACAAGCCTATCTCCCTAATGAACATAGACACAGAAATCCTCAATAAGATACTGTCAACAGAATGCTGCAAATCATCAAGAAGATTATACACCATACCCAAATAGGATTCATCCCAGTAATACCCAGACAGTTCAACATGTACAAATCAATAAATGTAATTTTTTTAATCTTTTGGCAGAATCAGGGATTGAACTCAGACCCTTATGCTTGCCAGGGAAGTGCTTATTCTACTGAGCCATCTCCCCGGCCCCACAAATGAATAAATGTAATACACCATATTAACAGAGTCAAGTACAAAAACCACATTTCAATAGGTGCAAAAAAAAAAAAAAAATTGACAAAGTTCAGCACCCATGTATGATTTTCAATACCTACAGAATTGGAATAGTCTTTGTCTGATAAATGCCATTTATGACAAACCTACAGTCAACATCATACTAAATGTACAGAAAGTGTAAGCTTTCACTGTATAATCAGGAACAAAATAAGGATGGCCTCTGTCACCACACTTATTTCCAGGAGCATTAGCCAGAACAATTCAGCAAGAGCTAGACATACAATAAGAAGAATTAGGATAAGAAATGAAGATAAATAGTCATTGAAGATGACATGATTCTTTACATAAAAGAACCCAAAAACTTATTAAACCAAAACTTGTAGGTTTAATAAGCAAATACAATAGTGTTAGCTGAACACAAAGTCAATATTCAAAACCAATAGCAAGCTGGGCATGGTGGCACACTCCTGTAATCCCAGCATTTAGGAGGCTGACGCAAGAGGACTACTGCAAATTCAAGGCCAGCATAAGCTATTTAATGAATTTAAGACCAGCCTGAACTATTTAGTGAGAGCTTGTCTCAAAAAAAAAAAAAAAGAAAGAAAAAATCCATAGCATTTCTATACACAAATAACACTCATTGAGAGAAATTAGACAAACAACACCCTTCACAATAGCATCCAAAAATAATGAAATACCCAAGGATGTAAAAGACCTCTACATTGAAAAATGCAGTACTCTGAAAAAGGGGATTGAAGAGATACTGGAAAATTGAAAGATATCCCTTGCTCTTGCTCAGGAAGAAGCATTATAGTAAAAATGGCCATACTCCCAAAATCGTTACAGAGATTTAATTCAATCCTGATCAAAATACCAATAATATATCTCACAGAACTAGAGAAAATAATCCAATAATTCATTTGGAACCAGAAGAGACCTAAAATAACCATAGCAATTCTTCAAAAGAAAGACAATACAAGGGGCATCACAAGCCCTGACTTGATACTATACTACAAAGCTACTGTGATAAAAACAGAATGCTAGGGCTGGATAGATGGCTCAGTGGATTAAGTGCTTCCCTGGCAAGCACAAGAGCCTGACTTCAGTCCCCGGTTCTGCCAAAAAAAAAAAAAAGAGAGAGAGAGAATGCTACTGCCACAGAAAACAGACACAAACATCAATGAACAGATTAGAAGATGCAGAAACAACTCCAGACATACTCAGCCACCTTACCTTTGACAAAGGTGCCAAATACATATGCTGGGAGAAAGCCACTTTAATAAATGAAAAGACTCACTTTGTACCTGCCAGGAACTAAAATTAGACAAAGTCCAGGCGTGGTGGTGCGTGCCTGTAATCCCAGCACTAGGGAGGCAGAAAGCAGGAGGATCACTATGAATGTGGGCTGCATAGTGAGACCCTGTACAAAAAAAAAAAAAAAAAAAAAAAAGAAAGGTAGACCAGTATCTTTCACCATGCACTAAAGTTGAAATTGATCAAATATCTAAATATTAAAACAAAAAAAATTAAATCTGCTAGAAGAGAAAATAAATAGAACTCTTGAAGACATTAGTGAATGCACGTACTTTCTGAACAAAGCCCTGATCACACAGGAAATATCACAGTGAGTCAACAACTTGGACTTCATTTTATTAAAGGTTTTGCTTGGCAAGAGAAAGTACCAACAGGGTAAGGAGACAACCCACCTTGTGAGGTTCCTCTGGGAAAAGAATCACTATCTAGAAAATACAAAGAACTCAGAAAAAAATCAGACCTCCCCCCCAAATTTAAAGACCCAATCCAAAAATTGATGTCTGTAATGAATAGACACTACTCAGATGAAGTAGAAATGCCAAGAAAATGCATGAAAAAATGTTCAACATCATTGGCCATTGAGAAATGCAAGATAAAACAAAGCTGAGATTCCATCTTATGCCAGAAAGATGGCTGATTATCAAGAAAGCAACCAGTAACAAATTTTGGCAGGATTGTGGGGTTAAGCAATCCTTCTCTACTGTTGGTGGTTGTGTAAACAGGTGGAACCACTGTAGAAATCAGTATGGAGAGTCCTCAGAACACTAAAACTAGAAGTTCCACTAAACCCAGCTATTTTCCTATTTAATATCTTCCCCAAAAAATTAATAGCAGTATACCAAGCAACATATGCATAGCATATGATGGCACAGCTTGTGATAGCCAAATCTTGGAATCAGCCAAAGTGCCCAGTGAATGGATTAAAATATTTTTTAATGCAGTGGAGTGCTACTTAAAGGATAAGCTTGACATATTTCTAGGTAAACGGATGCACCTTGAGGCAATACCCTTTAAGTGAAATAAATCAACCCACCTGTTTAAATACCTCATTATTTCTCTGATGAGAGAAATTGAAAATGTAAATAAAGAATAAAATGTATAGTAAATATTGGGAAATGGGAAGAAAGTGTTCAAATGAGAAGAGGAACGAGAGGGAGGAGGGGGAAAGGAAGAGGAGGGCAAGAAAAATAATAGAAGGGAAAACAGTGGAAAGAAAGCTTTCATAAATAAGGAGAGGGAGGTTAATGGGAAGGGAGGGGAATGGGTAAAAAAAGAAGCAAGATATATCATACAGGTACAAATTCACTATGTTGAAGATTATCATTATGTAAATCTGAAATTACCAGCAAAAAAAAAAGCCACATTTTACTTACTTCCAGATTGGACTATATCCAGTTGATAAGTTTAATGGTAATAAAGCTGTTTGTCATAATCAGAAGATGGACATCTTGTGCAGAAGACTATGACATGCCATGTTACTTTGTTCATTAAACCAAAAAGTGATTTTAACCTAATTTTACTTCTCATCCATAATATCTAGTTATTTAGCCAGTTATGCTAATGCTTAGAGTATTCTTGGTCTTAAATAATGATATAAAACAGTTATTTTCATTTCTTTTTTGCTATTTTATTTCTAGTTATTTACTTTTTAAATGATAATTTGGTAGGCATTAAGTTTCAGGTTTCTGATTCTTTTTTAAATGATATTTGTAGACTTTTCTAATTGTACACGTGTGATACATGTTTACTGTGAATTGGGAAATGCAGAAAAGTATAATGAAAATTAAAAGCATTTATAGTCACATTTTACTTCTTTAAATAAAGTGGTGTGAATGATTTCAGTGAGAAAGTAGAGAAACTAAATTTCTCCATACTAAAAAGACAATTTTTTTCAAAATGAAAAAAGTCCAACAATCTGATATCAAATAGGATAAAGGTTATCAAGTACATTTTCTTTCACATCCTTATGGTTTTTATGTTTCTCTTAGCAGCTTTCTTGGCCTTTGTTACAAAACTAATTAATATATACTGTCTCTAACTTCTCAATTTTTTTTTGCTTTAATTAGTAATTTGCATTTAACTACCTTTTGGGGTATATATCATTTTAGTGTTTCTGAACTACTTTTAATCTATAAAGTATATTTAATTAATAATTTATTTTCTCTCATATAGGTTTTATTTAAGGGGCTTTTATTTCTTCTGTTTTAATTTGTCTTGTATGATAATAATTATTTAATTGCCCCACATTCGCAAGGATTTTCTATCAGCTTTCCAATGTGACTAATGACTATAATGGTTTTAGTTAGTGAAGGAGTTTCTTCTTTTGTAGCCACCCCTGAATGCTCAGATGTTGGCACAGCGTCAGCGGGAGTTGTACAGTCAGCAGCACCGACAGAGGCAGCTAATACAGCAGCAACGAGCCATGCTCATGCGGCAGCAAAGCTTTGGGAACAACCTCCCTCCCTCATCTGGACTGCCAGTTCAAATGGGGAACCCTCGTCTTCCTCAGGGTGCTCCACAGCAATTCCCCTATCCACCAAACTATGCTACAAATCCAGGAACTCCACCTGCTTCTACCAGCCCATTTTCACAACTGGCAGCAAATCCTGAAGCATCCTTGGCCACCCGCAATAGCATGGTGAGCAGAGGCATAGCAGGAAACATGGGAGGACAGTTTGGCACTGCAATCAATCCTCAGATGCAGCAGAATGTCTTCCAGTATTCAGGATCAGGTAGGAGGGGCACAACTGTGTGTTGCTTTTGTAAGTCATACACCCATAGTAACACCCAAAGGCTTGTTCAGGACTTGCTTCATGTACATTTCCACTGAGGCACTTGGTAGCAGAGTAAAGATTCCAGCAGTAGAGTCAGGAGGACCAGGCTCCAGATTCAACTCTTGCTACTGAATAGTTCAATGGTTTGAGACTCGTCTCTCTTCCATAGTTGACATGATTAAGTTAGAGGACTTTTAAGGACTTGTCTGACTCTAAAATATTTTAACATTTTATATGCAAAATACATTCAATTTTTTTTTAACTTTCTCTCACACAGCCCAGTGAGACTTAATTAAAGTCATCCCAGACATTGAGTTTTAGAGCGAGCATTAATTCAAAATTTGCATATAATTTTTCTCCTTGTGTATTTTTTTTTGATAGTTTACATAAGGATTATCAGCCTTACTAATTATCTCAGACTTTTCATTGGTGTCACTTTTAACTGCTTAGGTGATAGCATCTACAGTGAACTTTCTGGTTTCCAGAAGCTTTTCTTTTTTAGTTTTTATTCTTTTTTTAGCTGTGAGTTTTTAAATTTCCTTTCTGTCATGTTGAGATTCCAATCTAGAGTGACAGTTATAAACATTTGTTTAGTCAAACTTTTACACAAAATTAATGGCAAGTTGCTGAAAAAATTAAAATAAGCATCTTGATTGTATAAACGAAAGAAACAAAGAACTAAATTTTAAGACCACTTAAAAATAAAATTCAAAGTGCTGTCAAGATAGCTCAGTGGACTAAATGCCTGCTTTGGCAAGGGCAGGGGCCTGGGTTCAATCTCCAGTCCTACATGATGCACCAGCCCTGCCCCCAGGGTGCACTGAGCCATGACCCAGTCCTGGCATGGTGGTACGCACCTTTAATCCCATTGCTGGAGAGGCTGAAAACAGGAGGATCAAGTCCAAGCTGCATAGTGAAACTCTGTACCAAATACATAAATGAAGAAGGAAAAAAACAAAAAATGAAATTCAGTGAGGAACGCTATTGCTTGACTTGCCCATGCAGGATATACCTGTCATAAGTATTCTATTATGTACATAAATTGTTCTCCCAGAACAACTTTTTTGATTGACAAAAAATATTTGTCACAAAATAAGAAATTTTCTTTGCTAGAGTCAGCACTCATACTACAGACAAACACAGAAAGTACAGTAATGCCGGGCATGGTGGCACATGCCTGTAATCCCAGCACTCGGGAGGCTGAGGCAGGAGGATTGTTGTGAGTTCGAGACCAGCCTAAGCTACAAAGTGAGCTTAAGGCCAGCCTGAACTGCATAGTGAGACCCTGTCTCAAAAAGACAAAAAAAAAAAAAAAAAAAAAAGTACAGTAAAAAGTAGTAGTTTCATCCATTTCCAAACTGAAATGAAATATCAATCAATTCTTCCATAAACTGCTTCAAAGTAATTTTGGGGGGAAAATGTTAGTTTTTTTGACAGAATAACATTTAAAAATACAGTGTTTTTAACTTCTACTCTAAATTTAAATTTGCTCCAACATGACTAGGATTCTGATTAGGGAGCTTCAAGACCAGGTTTTGAGGTAGTACCAATTCAAATTCAGAAAAGTTGCAACCTTTTCTAATCACTCCTTCCAAAATATACGTACACACACCAATTTATTGTAATTTAAGGAAACTCAGATGTAGGTGTTCTTTGGTATTTGTTAGTTTTACACTTCCAATTGCCGGTAAATTTGCCACACAAAAGTTCTAAAACATATGTGGGCTAACATGTTTCAGTGACATGAAATTTATATGAACTTAAACTGGTAAACTTAAATCCATAAGTCTAATTCATCTTCCCTAATTCTGTAAGTAAAGTTTTATTGGAATGCGGCCATGCTCTCTAGTTTATCTGTTCATGTTCTTACTAGTTTATCCATGGCTGGCTTTACACAACAGAGTAGTTGTTACAGAAACATTATGGCCTGCATTACCAAAACTACTTACTACTGACTCAGCAGAAACATTTAGTGATTCTTATTTTACTAACAGTGAAACCAAAGATGGTTACCTCAGCTTTGTTTTACATTTTTCAATTTATAATAGGCCAAATTAAATGAAAAGGACACACAGGTAATAGGAATGACAGAGTATATGTTCTTTTATTTATTTAATTTTTTTTAGGGAAGAATCTACAGGGTGTTCAGGGTCTCACTACTAGATTGGACTTGTGCTGATCCACCTGTTTATAGCCTCCCAAGAGCTGGGATTATAAGCACTGCCACCATGCCCAGTCTTTGTTCCTGTATTTTTGAAAACAAACCATTCTAGATTATCGTGCCTTGATGAATGCATAAGAATAAAACAACTCACAAAATAATTTTTCTTTGAAAAGCATTAACATTCATACTACAGACAAACTCAGAAAGTACAATAAAAATAGTGGTTCTATCCATTTCCCAACTGAAATGAAATAGCTATCCATTCTTTCATGAACTGCTTCAAAGTAATATTGGGGGGGAAATGTTAGTTTTGTTGGGGAAACAACATTTTAACATACAAAAATTGCTCAAAATTGCTTTATTCAAAGATAATATTCATAATAAACACGAGGAAATTTCTTTAATATTTAATGCCCACTTCATGAATTCCTTGAAGCCCATCTAGTGATCCCTACTATGTGAACTGAATAAAGATACTGCTCCAAGTATTCTGCTCAGTGAGCTACTTCTGGGGCTCCAGGGATTTCTATATGCTAATGACTTCATTCTCTACCTCTGAACCAGATTTTGGCTCATGCATACAGCTGTACTGAGCAGGCATGCTTACATTTTCCAAGTACTTCAAACTTGTTCATAGATCTAACACCTGTTTTCCCCTTCCCTCCATATTGTGGCGTTCCAGCTACAACAGACTTCTTAGTTCTAAGAAAGTGTTTACCTTATTCTCTTTTACTTCTAGGCCTTTAGAATTCCTGTACCCATTATGTAAAATGTTTCTCTCCTTTCTCATTCCTGTTTCTTCCTTCTCTCAGATATATTTCCTCTGGAAATCCTGCCCTGATAACCAACCATAAACACTAAACTACCCTATATAATCACTTGCTAACCTAGCTATCTTTCTTTTTAATAGCATGAATAACAAGTGATCATTTTAATCTTTGTTTTCTGTCTCTCTAGTACTTAGCACAGTGATCTATGAGTAGGTATTCAGTGAGTGTCTTTGAAGAAATAAATAGAAGAATGAATCCTAGTTGTATTTGCTGCTATCACATGGCTTTGATGCTCATTATGATCTAACAAGAGTTAACATAGTGTAGACAAAAGAATTGTACTACAAAGAACTAGATTTCAATTTGTAATAAAAAAATATAAGTAATGTTTGAGTTTTTAAAATATATTACAGTAAAAGAAACAAGATTTCTGTCAAGGGGCCGGGGAGATGGCTCAGTGGAATAAGTGCTTCCCGGACAAGCACAAGGGCCTGAGTTCAATCCCTGGTTCCACCAAAAAAAAAAAAAAAATATTTCTGTGAAACTACCACCCCCAGCTTCAGACACACTTACCCCATTATTCTTACTGCTTTCCGAAGGAAAGATATTTTGCAAAGTGAATATGGAGAGTTGTTTTTTGTTTTTTTTGGGGGGGTCCACAAGGTGTTTGGGGTCTCACCACTAGATCGGACTGTTAGTGATCTGCCTGTTTACAGCCTCCCAAGAGCTGGGATTATAGGCATGTGCACCACCACACCCAGTCTCAATTGCCCTCTCAGGATGCCCCAGCACAGCAGGCCCTTGGATCGAACCCCTAGCCCCTGCCCCTGCTTGCATGTGCTTTAATTCACTGCACTATTTGACGGCCCTTAGAGAGTCAATTTAAAACTTAGCCTGAAGATCTGCACTAATGGTGGTTGGACAGGATATTATGTTGGCTTCTAGTACTACGGTCATCCACTAGGAAAACAATTATTGAATTTTTGATATAATTCAGGTATAAAAAAATAAGTAAGCAGCTACACTCTTAATTCACTGATAAGAGATATCTGCTAAAATAATATCTGTAAGTATAATATCATGTATGCACCTTGGTATGTACAATACCAAAACATTATGAAAACAGTTTGCAATATATTAATTTATCGAATCCGTATTGTTAAGGTGTCTTGAAACTGTCTGATTGACATTTGTAGTTCAATAAAATAAAATTAAACTAAATTAAAAAAAACTTAGCCTGAACTAATAGTGAGACCCTGTCTCAAATGAAACCAAAAAATTAAAAATTCACAATAAAATACCATAAAACCAAAATCCCTCTTTTAAGAAAACCATAGTGGCTAAGGTAGAAAAAAATGAAATAAACAACAGAATAAAATTTACAGAAGAAAAATTAATGAATTTGAAGGACTATTATAACAAAAACTATCCAGAGATAGAAAACTTTTAAGAGAAAAACTGAAAAGCAGACAGTTCACTCCAAATTGATCCTATTATTCACTATAATTCCCATCAAAATTTCAGTGTAATTTTTGAGGAAAGTGATAAGCTTAACCCTAAAATGGAGCCAGGCCTGGTAGCCCATGTCTGTAACTCTAGGCCATAGGGTGGCTGAGGCAGGAAGATCAGTGAGTTTGAGGCCAGCCTAGAGTACATAGTAAAACCTTGTCTCAAAAAAGCTAATTAAGCCGGGCGTGGTGGCGCATGCCTGTAATCCCAGCACTTGGGAGGCTGAGGCAGAGGATTGTTGTGAGTTCGAGACCAGCCTGAACTGCATAGTGAGACCCTGTCTCAAAAAGACCAAAAAAAAAAAAAAAAAAGCTAATTAATTAAATGTATATGGAAGTGAAAAGAGCCTTGAATAACCAAAAAAATTTTTAAAATGAAGAACTAAGTTGGATAGAAACCTGATTTTAAAACTTTACCCTTATTATTTAGGAGGCTAAAGTAGGACAGTTGATAAAAGCTTGAGTCAGATTGGCTACATAGTGAGTTCAAGGCCAGCCTAGACTACAGTGTCTCAAATAAGTAAGCATTTATGTGAATGCTTATTTAAATAATGTACACATTTAAATTATTAAAAATGTCCCCTCAGGGTTTATCTTGTAGTCCTGTACATTATTCTGTAGACCCTTTGTCTGTGTCATCCATGTGAATGAGTCACGGCCAATGCTTGACCAGTTTGCTCTCTGTGGGAGCTTGAGAGAGTTTTCTCTCCATGTGACTCTCCCCAGGCACATTATAGAACTTCGATCTCTTTCCTCTGTGGCTCCATAATCTCCTTGTTCAGAAAATTTGGAGCTCAACTGAGTTTCATGATGTTGCAGTACAGGTTCTCCTATGTCCTGAGTCTTCGCTGACCTTGAAAGGCTAGGGCCAAAATGTTGGCTGGCCTTGTGGCTCTTCTATTTCTCCATCTCTGACTTGTGAACTTAGGTTGTTAACCATCCAGAAGAAAAGCTGATTAGTATCCTGCAGCATATGCCATTCACTTTGCCTTATCTGACTCAACTGATTTTAGTTGATGTACGTTTCCTTTTGTATTTCTGCTTTTCGCTTGTTGTACTAGGGAGACTATATGATATTTACACATGTGTGTCTGGTTTATTTCACTTATGAGTATATGTTCAAGTGGCATCCACTTCATTGATATTTGTACTTCAATAAAAAATAAATAAAAAATAAAAATAAATTATTAAAAATGTTTCATCATTCTGCATTTACAACGGATGACGTATGTCTTAATAAAACTTTTTATAAAAGAGAAAGGAAGAACATACAAAATACTGAGGAAGTGTAAACAGTACAACTTTCTATTTTTCATTCTCAAATGTGGCTTTTTCTTATCTGTTGTTTCCCTTTTTAGGTTACCTTACCCAAATAATCTAACATGTATATTTCTGTTTTTACACTTAAAATTTATGTAAACAAAATGATTGCCAGACAACATCTAACCTCATCATAATCCTATCTGCCTTCGATATGACACACATACAAGTACTTTGACAATTGACTATTCTGATGAAACCAGAAGAGCCATAAAAGGATTGACTAGTTGATACCTAAATTCCCAGAAAAATCTCTGCCCATTCCCAGAAAACACATGACTATTTCTCCCCTTTATCCCTGTCCCTCATTTCTTTTATCCTATACTTGTAATCTCCATGTACTATATATATGTAGTCCTTCTAAGCAAGTCAATATCAATGAATGGAAGACATCCTTCCATACTTGCATGTTTATCTGTTTCTATAAGACATCCTTCCTTATTTTAAGACTTATTTTTTCTCTACTTTGTTGAAGAAGATATATCTAAATATATTGTGATGGATCATTTGAGTTTATTCTTATATGGGGGGGTTAATAAATCTACAGTGTATTCACATAAATTAACTTGTGTCAATTTTCAGGAATGGTTCCCCAAAGTGAGGCCAACTTTGCACCATCTCTAAGCCCGGGAAGCTCCATGGTGCCAATGCCAATCCCTCCTCCTCAGAGCTCTCTGCTCCAACAGACTCCACCCACTTCTGGGTACCAGTCACCTGACATGAAAGCCTGGCAGCAAGGAACAATGGGAAGCAACAAGTAAGGGCCGGTTTTTTGTTTTTGTTTTTTTATGTATTTAGTACAGGGTCTACCAGGTCTCACTACACAGAGCCAACTCATAGTGATCCTCTTGTTTTCAGCCTCCCAAATGCTGGGATTACAGGCATGTGCCACCACACACAGTCTCAATCACTGTCTCAGTCCCCCCTGGGAGTGGGGCTGGCCTGGCATGAACAGGTTCTGGATCGAACCCAGAACCCTGCACCTGCCTAAAGCAGGTGCTTTAGTCTTTTTATATATGTGTATTCCTAATACTCTGCAGATATAAGTCTGAATAGATCATTATTGGCTACTTCCATTTGCATTATGGAAGGACTACACTTTGTTAGCAACAAAGAAAAAGAATAATTTTTAAATGTTGGAAGTATCAGTCATTAAATCAAATTTGTGTATTTGTAGTACAGAAAAGTGATCAACTTGCCCACAGTCTTTTCATCCTATCTGTCAATGCACCTCAACAATATAATAACTCCCATAAATAGTATAACTTTACTGGGACACACGGAGAAAGGGACTAATGATCTCTCTTTATGAGGCAAGTTAATTTACAATCCAGGGGCCAGGGAGATAGCTCAGTAGAATAAGCACTTGCCTGGCAAGCTCAAAGGCCTGAGTTCAATCCCCAGTTTTGCAATAAAATAAAATAAAATTTACAATATTCCTGCCTCAACAGGAGGACAACTTAGTGAGATCCTGTCTCAAAATAAAAAGGGGTGCAAATGTAGCTCAGTAGTGGAGTACTTGCCTAGCAACAAATGCAAGGTCTTAATTTCAATCCCCAGCTTTCCCTCTGCTGCTCTTATATCTGGGGGGGGGGGGGACAGATACAATGAAATCCAACTAAATCCTTGCTCTCTGCCTCCACCTAAGTACTTCAACACAGCTCAGAGGGCTGGAGGTATAGCTTAGATTTAGAGTGCTCACTTGCCTAGCATGCACAAGGCTCTGAGTTTGATTCCCTAGCCCCAAAACAACAACAAAAAAAATCTTTAAAAGAACATTTTTAAATCTTACAAATATAAGCCAAGGGCTGGTGAGATAGCTCAGCAGACTGGGCACCTACAAGCACAGGTACCAGGGTTTGATCCATGGCACCACATGCCATGCCAGCCCCAGTCCCAGGTGCACTTAGCCAGGCACAGAGACCAGATATGGTGATGCACGCCTGTAATCCCAGTGCTGGGGAGGCTGAAAACAGGAGGATCACTACGTATACAAGCTGCATAGTGAGACAAATACATTAAAAAAAAAAAAAAGTAGTAGTAAACCAAGACTGTTAGAATTCAGTAGAGCCTGAGTAGTGGACCCCATAGTTTGAGAAGTTTTACAGTAACAAAAAAGATGTTAAGGCTTTTGAGTCATTCTGCCCCATTTTGAAAATTTAGAGTTTCAAGTGGCCTCATTTTACCCATTTTGATTAGAATCATTATACTGAAGTCTTTTTTTCTCCTAGATCCTGTCGGCTGAACTTTTCACACATCACTTGAATTTTATTAAGGATTTTAATTTCGTTGTGTCTTAGTTCTAATGACAGGGAAACCATTTAATCTGACAACATAATAAGTAAGGCAACTAAAATTGAAAACATAAGGCCATATTCTTTTAAAGTTCATTGAAAGGTGAGAGAGGAAGTCTTTTTGTTAGAGAACTGTGTAGCACTTAGCGGGGATAGTATATAAATTAGACAGGAATGGAGTAGTCTATGTACATACAAGAGGAATTTAGTCTCTAACATGGTCTTATACCCACCTCCTAATTCACTTTTGATGTCCGTAATTTTAATTTCTCCCTTATAGCAACTCTCAACTCCCTGCCAGCTTTCCCTCTGCTGCTCTTATATCTGGGGGGGGGGGGGACAGATACAATGAAATCCAACTAAATCCTTGCTCTCTGCCTCCACCTAAGTACTTCAACACAGCTCAGAGGGCTGGAGGTATAGCTTAGATTTAGAGTGCTCACTTGCCTAGCATGCACAAGGCTCTGAGTTTGATTCCCTAGCCCCATAAAAAGAAAAGAATGGACTGAAAATACAATCTTCCCTGTGGGTCTCACTCACCTATTTTTCTGCTACCATCTATAACTCAGTTTCTTAAAAGACTGAGTGTATCTATTCCTACTCTTACCACTCCTTGTCGAAGCAGTCAAGCATTTGTCTTTACCATTGTACCAAGAGTGTTCTTGTCAAGGTTGTTAAGTTCCTCTACATTGTCAATGCAGTGTTTGTCAGTAGCATCTACTATATTTGAGTATTTATCATTTCTTTTAATGTATTTGGTACAGGGTCTGCAGAGTCTACAGGGTCTCACTACATAGATCAGACTCATTATAATTCTCCTGTTTTCAGCTTCCCAAAGCTGGGATTACAGGTACCCAGTCTCAGTCACCCTCTCAGCATGCCCCCAGGGGTAGGGGCAGCACCGGCATAGCAGGGATCAAACCCCAGGGAATGTGCTCTGCCTAAGCAGGCACTTTAGTCCACTGAGATATCTAGCTGGCCCTATCATTTCTTTTTTATTTCTTAATTTTTGTGGTAATAGGAACCAAATCAGGACCCTGTGCCTACTTTGCAGGTGCTCTGCTGCTGAGCTATGTCCCCTCTCCCATTTATCTTTGTGGGAATGAAGTTATTGGACCCAAGGCTTTCACACTGAGTTACAGACCTTTTTATTTATTTATATTTTTTACTTTGAGATAAGGTTTCATTAAGTTATCAAGCTGCCTAGGCTAGTCTTGAACTTGGAGTCTCTTTGCCTCAGCCTCTCAGAGTAGGGTTTTAGGCACATAGTATTTGACTTAGCTTTATTTGTCTTTTTTTTTTTTTTTTTTTCTCGGAACCAGGGATTGAACTCAGGCCCTTGTGCTTACCAGGGAAGTGCTTATTCCACTGAGCCATCTCCTCAGCCCCCACTTATCATTTCTCGAAGCTCTTTCTTTATTTGGTTTCTCGAAGAACTTTCTCTCTTGAAAGTTCACCCTACTTCTGAGTATTTTTGCTAGAGACTACGATTTGCTGTAGGTATTTTCTTTTTCTTTCTTTTTTTTTTT
>PVKA01025145.1:0-33325 GCA_004027165.1 Ctenomys sociabilis
TAAATTAACTTCTTCTTTACATTTTCTTATTCCTTTTATTTCTCCCCCTTGTCTAATGGCTATAGCTAATGATTCTTAAACTATATTGAATAGGAGGAGTGATAAAGGACATACTTGTCATGTACCAGATATGAAAGTAAAATATTTCAGTTTTTCCCTATTATTTCATCTCATAAATTCTGGTAAATTGTGGTTGAATTTTCAATGAATTCTAGACATTGTTGAATTTCTTGTTTAATTTCATCTATGACCCAATAATTGCTGAGTAGGGTATTGTTTAATTTCCATGTATTATGTTATTTTCTGGTTTCTTTTGGCATTTATTTCCAGTTTCATTGCATTGTGGTTAGATAATATGCGTGGGATTATTTCTGATTTCTGGCATATACTTCAGCATGACCTATGGACTAATGTATGGTCTATTTTACAAAATGGCCCATGTACTGTTAAAAAAAATGTCTATTCAGCTGTGGTTGGTTAGAATACTCTGCATATGTCCACCAAGTCCATTTATTCCAAGCTGTGGTTCAGTTCTGTTACTTCTTTGCTAATTTTTGTCTGTTTGACCTATTTTTTTGAGATAAAGGGGTGTAAAGGTCTCCTGTTAAGACTGTGTTCTTGCATATTGGTTTTTCTATGTCCATTAAAATTTGTCTTATGTAGTTGGGTGGTCTTGTGTTTGGTTCATAGATATGTATGAGTGTTACCTCTTCCTCTTGAAATTTTCCCCTAACCATTATATAGTAGTCTTCTTTATTTTGTTTGATCATTCTTGTTTTGAAGTTGAGACTGTTGAAAACAGGATTGCTACCTCTGCTTTTTTCTAAGGTGCTGAGGCATGTGGTATTGTTTTCTGTCCTTTGACTTTTAGCTTATGAATATTTCTTTGAGTTAAGTGTGTTTCTTGTATACAGCATATTGTTAGTTGTTGTTTTCTAATCTACTGTGCCAGTCTATTTCTGGTAACTGGTGAATTGAGTCCATTTACATTGATGGTTATAGTTGAGATGTGTTGAATTATAATTGACATGGAATTTACCTGCTGTTGTTTACTCCTTTTTGTCCTGTGTTCAATTTTATTCACTAATTAGTGGGTTCCATCAGTTCTTCTTCATAGAGTTCTGATCATTTTGGTCCCTTTCTGGCACATCTTTCAGTAGTCTCTGTAGGCTTGGCTTTGTCATCATGAAATTCTTTAGCTGTTCTTTGTCATGGAAGTATTTCACTTCTCCATCAAACTTGAGAAAGAGTTTTGCAGGATATAGTAGTATGGGCTGGAATTTGTTTCCATAGACGACATGGAGTACTCTACTCCATGCTCTCCTTGCCTTCATGGATTGCGAAGTGATGTCGGCCATAATTCTCATGAGTTTTACTTTGAATGTGATCTGTTTCTTTTTCTAGCAGCTTTCAGTATATTATTCTTGTGCTGGATGTCTGGGATCTTGACTATTACATCTCGGTGAGTTTTTAATTGGGTTTAAGTTATTTGGTGTTCTGTATGCTTTGGTTAACTGAATGTCAGATTGTTTCCTCAGATTTGGGAAGTTTTCTGCTATTATTGCTGTCCATATTCTTTTTTATATCATTTTTATTCCATTTTTTCTCATTGATGCCTATTAATCTCACATTGTTCATCATGACATTGTCTTGCAGGTGATGGATTTTTTTTTTCCTGCATCCTAGTTGTTTTTAAGAGATCCTTTCTTACCTTTTCACTAGCTTAACAACATCTTCAAGATCTGAAACACTTTCAGTCAGTTTTGTAGACTTGTGAATGACATTTTGAGTTCCACTATATCCCTTTGACTCTGCTTCATGTAATCTATTTTCTGTATTGTTCATTGAGGTAACCTCCTCTACCTTTTTTTAAATGTTTCTTTTAGAAGCAGTTATTATTTTTTTACTGCACAGTGTTTTTCAGATTAGGTTTCTTCCATATGTGTCTGTATCTGATTCTTTACTTCAGGTGCTATGAATTCAAAGATTTCTTTTTTTTAGAAAAAAAAAAGTTCCTCTTTACCTTTCTATTGTTCTATCTGTGCTTGTGTTGCTGTTAATTCATACATTTCAGCTGAGCTAGTGTCCTCTGCACTTGTTCTGGATGGGCTTTGGATTTCCCCCCATGTTTCTGTATTACATTCTTTACTTCAGATTCTATGAATTCAGAAGTTTTTCTTTTATTTCAGAAATTGATGCTGTTTTGATTTCCTGTATACTTTCTGCTGTTGTTTCTTTACTTCTGATGCTGTTAATTCATCCATTTCAGCAGAGCTAGTGTCCTCTACACTTGTCAAGGGTGGGCTCAAGACCTGAGATTGCATTTTGCTCCTTGTCTTTATCATTTCATATAGCACTGACCTCTGACATTTGGTGTAGAGCTTTGGTGCAGTTATAACCTTAGCATCTACTGAGATTCAGGTGCAGCTCTATTAAGTTTGAGTTTGTCCAGTTATGTGTGGCCTGGGTCTGGCTGTTGTGTTCAACCTCTTCCTTCTGCAGGCCTTGAAAATAAACCTATTGTGCCCCTCTGGCACAACAGTGAACCTGTGGTGCCCCTCCGTTGTTCCCCTTGCTCAGGGAGCACAGGGGAGTTCATAAGCTCTCACACACACTCAACAGCCCAGGCTTAGCTGGATTGGGGGTCCTGAGAGACTCTCATAAGTTCTCACTGGCTCTCTGGGCTTCGGGGAGGGATCTCCAGAGGGTTGCTGGAGTCGCAGGGGCTGAGCAGAGAGTCTCACTCACATGGGTGCCTGAGTTCTGGTCTGAAGGGATCCTGCCCATAGTGCAGGGAAGCCGGAAGCTCTCACACACACTTGCTGTGCTGTGCTGGGCTGGATAAGGAGTCCTGAGAGGTTCTGTGTAATGTTAATATCTTATAAAATCAGAATATAGTTGTGAAAATGAAGACCAATAGAATATTATCAGCTCAATCACACTTTTATACAGCATTGATAAGTTAAATTAATGATGCTTTTTTCTATTCCACAACCCAGGTCACGATATAACACGGTACTTAGTTGTTGGCTCATGTCTCTTCTAACTGGTGACAGCTGCTTTCAGATATTCATTTTAAATGATACTGACAATTTTGAAGGGTAAGGATCAAATATTGTGAAGATGATGCTGTGATCTGACTTTCTTTCATGGTTTCTTCTGAGATTTGAGAATAATACTACAGAAATAAGTTGTCTTTTCTCAAATAATTACATGTAGTTGTTCTTAGATGGATTTACTACAAGGTCTATAAGGTGTACAGTGTCTCACTACTAAATCAGACTCTCAGTGATCCTCCTGTTTTCAGCCTCCCACGTGTTGGGATTACACCACCATGTCCAGTTTCAATCACCATCTCAGCACTCCCCGGGGGGAAGGCAGGGGCATCACACCGGGGTTCTAACCTCAGCCACTGTACTCTGCCTGAGCAGGTGCTGTAGTCCACTGAGCTATCTGGCTGGTCCATTACACGTAATATTATTATCGCTCATTGGGAGTTAATAACCTAGACAGGCTAATTAATGGGAGTAATGTTTGGGATGCTTCTTTGCTCTAAATTTATCCTTTATTCCCCTTATTTTGGAAGATACCAATCATGTCCACACTTGAGGAGGGAAGCACAAATCCTTTTGAACATAAGAAAGATTTAGATGCTATTTTGAGTTTTTTGGAAGACCTTCCCAAAGTTCCTTTGACTCACTGCTGGGTTCGTTTGGGTATACTTTAAAGAAGAACCTTTAGGTGGTTGGTGAAATTCAGTATGGAATCTGTTTTTGATAAAACTAACATGCTCCTGTTTGGGGATGGGATAAAGATGTAGTAGAAATGCCAGTGGATTATTCACAATATAGATAGGTAAATGGAAGCCAAGATTATTCTGAGTAGGAAGATTTGAATTATTATATAAAAATAATTTGTTAGAACATTTAAAAAAAAGCAAGTTTAGACTTCATACATACAATATACCAATTCATTACTTTGCATATGACCAGACAATATTAAAATAGAAAGAAATGATGGAAGAAAAATGAGACAGAGGATAACAAAAAGTTGTCATGTTTTCAAAAGTTATACTAATAATCAAAATTATGAAATGTAATCTTTCTAGAATTTCTTCAAAGTGGAAAAGTTATCGGACTTTGACACTAAACTGTGTTGTAAAGCTCCCTATTATGAGCAATAAATCACTAAATTAGACCATAAGAATGCAAAATTAGGGACTGAGGAGGTGTCTCTGTAGAATAAGTACTTCCTTCGCAAGTTCAATGGCCTGAGTTCAATCCCTGGTTCCATGAAAAAAAAAAAAGAATGCAAAATTAGGTAGATAAACTCTTCTGTTATTGTAAGTTAGTGAGTTTCATGTTAAATATTGAACTGAATTATAGAAAAAAATCATAAAAATCAACATTTTTTGTATTAATGATAGGCATCTCTGAGTGACAAAAGTGCACTTGCTCTGGTAGGTTCCATGTAGGACATGGATGTCAAGATACTTCCTGGATGTGGGTAAAACCCTAAGAGGGTCCCAGAATGAGGATGTCAGGTGCCTTGTAAACCAGTGTTCCTTATGGGGGGCTGATAGAAAAGATAGCAGAATAGAAGAAGATGGTACTCAAGAATTTCTCTGGGGTCATCCTGCAAAAGCAACAGGTAAATGACAGTTAGGAAATAGGGATACATGAAGAGTCATGGGCCTGTGGCTTTAAAGTTCTGGCAAGTAGAAAAACCCTAAATACTGGTAGCAAGAAAGACATGTCAATAACACATTCTGGTACAGAACAAATAGAAGTCAGATTGGCAAATCATCTCCCCCTCCCATGAAGCAATGAAAAAGAAGGCAGCAATTTCTGTGAGCATAGGATCTGTGTCAGGGCAGAAATAGAGCTTAGACCTTAAAACATCAGTCTACAGCCAATTAAACTGACATGAGAGTGAGGGTTCCTGTCTTTTGTCTCCAGATCTGGTTAGATTGGGAATACATTTCTCCACCTTAGCCTCAATGAAGCAAAAGGGAAATACAATTGATTAGAACTGGGCACAATGCAGTTCTGCATTTCTTCTCCTTAGCCAAAAAGCCCTCTGCATTTTCTATCACCTCAAGTCCTAATTATTACTCTGCTCCAGGAGGAAAACTACTCTTATAATCAAAGTAGGCCTGAAAGAAGGTAACTGCAACATAGTAAAACTGAAATATCCAGAGCAGAAGCATGATATGAGCTCTCTAATTTGTGGGTGACCAAATTCTGGGTTGCAAAAGCTTTCAAGTACTGAATAACCAAGTAAAAATGCAATTTGGATGTAAGAGCTGAGAGAAAGCTTATCTGCAAGAGATGTTTTTGCAGTGGGAAGGGGCAAGGGTTAGAAGGAGCTCTAACAGGAAACAGTAGCCTCCCTCTAGCTGTCTGTCCATGTCCAGTCCCCTCTGATCCTCTGGAGTCGGTAGCCTACTCACTATCCAGACCAGCATTCAGGAAATCAGCCTGGAATTTTGGGCAGTGTCAGTCCATTCTCTAGGCCTTCACACAGACAGTAAGAGGAGCAGACTTGAAGGGCAGTTTGTAGCCTCTGGCTTCCTCACTGTCAGTATGGAATTTAAGTCAGTGTACAGTAACTTATCTAACCATCAGCTGACTCATCAAAATTCCAGCCGTAGCCACAGAGAAGAGGAGCTTGGCCTCCCACAGGTTCTACAATATCTCTCTTATTTTCAGTGAAGAAGAGGAGTAATCTGGCTTAATTTAGGCTCCTATATCAATACCATGAAAGGGATTTTTTTCATTCATGTTTAAGTGTTTATTTTTGAAAGAGGTGATAGTTTATGTGCAATTGTAAGCGTTTAGAAGCATTTTTTTCTATATTATAAATTACTTTTCAATTCTATTATTATTTTCTTCTATATATGGTATCATACCTCATTAAGTCCTCCCACATCAACAGCTTTTTCACAGTATGTAAAATTAGTGTTTCTGCTGGCTCATTAATTAGTCTAATTTCTCTGTATCCTATTGTGCTGTCCATTTCATTTCCTCCCCTTTTCTTTTTCATTTTATTGCTCCTCTCACATTCTGTTGTCTTCTCTCTTTCCTTTCTTATATATAAGCACCATCGTTAAAATCCATTCTTTATTTTTTTTTCCTTTCTTCTTAGAGCATTGTGTAGGAAAGCCTAAGAAGCTACGTAACTGTACAACCAAATATTAGCGAGAATTATAATTTTTGCTTTTTTGATATCTTCCATTGACCTCTCATGATCTCCTCACATCAAAGATTCACTCTTTAGTATATTAAATCTGGGTTTCTTCTACTTTTTTATAGGATCAAAGCTCTAGAAAGACTATCATAGTCTCCATTTATATTTGCTTCTTTGTTTTTAGTTCCTTACCCCACACATAACCTCCCAAACCCTCTCTACTTCTCTCTTTGTCACATACATAAATGATATCATTAAAATCCACTATTTTTCATTTCCTTTAATTTCACTTGATTTTTTTTTCTCTACTATGTACATTATTATTCATGACTATTATTCCTAAAGGAGTTTAGCACTTTTAAAACAAGTTTTAAATTTTACATTGATACATGATAGGATAGTTAGATATTGTTCCCTGTATGCAATGCAGTGCATGGGACTGATTTTAGTACTCTGAAAAATTCATATTTTCAAATGACAGTGGAATTACAAGATATCAGAACCCAGAGGACACATTGAAGACAGTTTTAAGAAGGGAATTTACTGATGTAAGTGCCTAATTTAAAGAAGTGGAATGATGCCAAATAAATTACCTAAGTGATTTATCTCAAGGTCTTAGCAAAACAAAATAAATTAAATCTAAAAATTTTAGAATGAAAGAAATTATAAAGATCACATTGGGACCTAATGTAATCAAAAGTAAAGAAAAATTTACAAAGGATCAGTGCACAAAAGAGTTATTTCTTTGAAAGAAAAAATAAAATTGGTAAACTGCTAGAGAAAATCACTGAGAAAAGTAGAGAGAAGGCTCATATCAGTAAAATTAGAAAGGAAAACTGCAAAATTAAAACTGAAATAGAGAAGTTTATGAGAAACTGTTCTTAAAGCTAACATTTCAATAAATTAGAAAACATAATGAAATTGATAAACTGCTAGACACATATAACTTACCAAAATTAAACCAAAGAGATCTAACAACACTGAAAAGCAAAAATAACAAGAAATGGGAATTGATATAATAGTAAATGTACTACCAACTAAGCAAAGCTTGGGGCTAGATGACTTCACTGAAGAGTTCTAACAGATTTAGAGAACTAACATCAACACGCTTTGAATTTTTTCCATGTAATTCAAAGGAAATGAATGCTTCCAACTTAGTTCCATGAATCCATAATTAATCTACTACAAAAACTTGATAAGGACTCAATTAAATAAACACTTCAGGCCAGTATCCTTGATGAGCATAGGGGCCACAATGCTCAGCAAAGTACCTGCAAGCCGAACTCAACAAACAATTAAAAAGATCATACTATCCGAGGGACCTTCATCCTGGACATGCAATGATGATTTCACATAAATAAAATAAGTAATGGAATACACTGCACAAATAGAATGAAGGAAAAATTGCATGATTATCTTCATCAATATAGGAAAAGTATTTGAAAAAGATTCAACATACCTTTGTGATAAAACTCTGATGACAATCTGTACAGATGAAGCTATTTTCAAACTAATAAAAACCACTTATGACAAACGCACAACCACTGTCATAGGAAATGAAAAATTGAAAGCCTAGCTTCTAACATCAGAAATGAGCCACAGGCTTCCGCTTTCACTATGTTTGTTTAACATAGTATTTGAAAACTCAGCCAGGGCAATCAGACAAGAAAAAGAAGTGAAAGCAAAATGAATCCAAAAAGAAGATGTCCACCTATCCTTGTTTGCAGATACTGTGATCCTTTTGCAGCAGACTCAAAAATCTTCACCTCAGAACTCTTAGAACTGATAATGAGGGCTGGGGATATAGCTTAGTGTATATGTGCCTTCCTGGCAAGTGCCAGGTCCTGAGTTCAATCCCTGGTGGCACAAAAAGAATGAACTAATAAGAACATTCAGCAGAGTCTCATTACACAAAGTTAACACAGAAAAGTGGTTATGGTTTAGACATGAAAGCCCTCCCACAGCCCCCTCCCCCAGGGCCTTTTTGGAAGATGAGTAATCCACTGATAAGTTCAAAGCTCAAGGTGATGGTAGAGAGGAGGGTTGGACTAAAGCTAAAGTGGTGGCCTCCCAGGTGCATTGGGAAGGGCACGTCTTCCTTCGGGCTTCTCTCTTATCTGCTTCCTGGACCCCATAATATGACAAGCTTCGGTTATGCCCCTCTGCTATGCCCATGTTGCCTTAGAAACAGTGGACTGTGACCAGGAGCCAAACAAGCCACTCTTCCTTTAAGCTTTGGTTCCTGGGTATTGTGTGCTAGCAACAGGAAAAGTGACCGAGGCAAAAATCAGCATTTTCCTATGCACCACACAATAATGGATCTACTGAGCTAGATATGAGGAAAGTAACACCATTCACTGTAAATAAAAAAAAATAAATATTCAACCTATAGGCAAAGTGATAGCTCAGTAGAATAAGCGCCTGCCTGGCAAGTGCAGGGACCTGAGTTCAGTCCCTGGTACTGCTAAAAAAACAACAAAAAAACAAGAATCAACCTAACCAAGGCAGTAAAACATCTCTGTAATGAAGGGTGCAAAAGAAGGAAGAAAGAAATTTAGGTACCCACTTGTTCCTTGTTCTTAAACAGTAGTATTATAAATAAAATGGCCATAGATTTAATGCAACCCTTATTAAAATAATATCAATTTATAGCAAAGAAACAGGGGAAAAGTTCTAAAATTTATATGGAAAGAAAATAGATACACAATAGTTAAAGCAACCCTGAGTAAAAATAATTAAGGGGGAATGGAGTCGGGGAGATAGTTCACTAGAATAAGCCTTGCCTGGTAAGAGCAAGGGCCTGAGTTCAATCCCCTGTTCCACCAAATAATAATAGTAACATTAATAATAAAGTGGGAGATATCACAATTGTAGATTTTAAATTTCACTACACAGCTCTGCTAAGAGAAATAGCATGACAATGGCACAAAAATAAATCATACAGAACAGTGGAAGACAGTAGAACTTTCATCACTCAAATGTTGACAATGGAGCCAAAAACATTTATTGATGCCCTTTAATAAAGGGCACCAGGAAAACTGGTTGTTTGCATGCATTCGTATTCCTACATCTCATCCTACAGAAAAGTGAATAAAAATAGCTCCAGTACCAAAAATAAAAACAAAACAAAATTTTAAACTGATGGATGTAATTAAGAGAAACACTTCAAGCCCTGGCTATAGACAAGGACTTTTTGAGATAATTCTAATAGAAAAGGAAATATAAAAAAAAAAAAATCAAGAAATGGTATTACATCAAATTAATGGGGTTCTCAACAGCAAAATAACAAACAACAGAATAAATGCACATTCTGTAAAATTGAAAAAAAAAATTGCAGCCATCCTTCTCACAGTGGGCCATGTCTGGGATATATGAAGAACAGGACAGAAATGATTGTCCCACAATCAAATGATGTAATCAAAACTGGGCAAATTAATTGAATGCAAATATCTCCAAAGTGGAGGCACAAATGGCCAATCAGTACATGAAGAAAACGTTCATCTTCTGTGATCATTCTCAAATATAAATCTAAATAACTGAGATCCTATCTCATCATACTCGGATTGGCTATTGCCAGAAACACACAAAAAACAGCAAATGCTGGTGAGGATGGGGAAAAAGGAGCCCATTATGTTGTCAGTGGGAATATAAACTAGTACAGCTACTATAGAAATGAGTATAGAGATTCCTCAAAAACTCAAAATAGAAATTTTACTTAAACCAGCAATACTTTGCCTAGGTATAGTCTAGAAAGACACAAAAATATCATGCTTTGGTCATACGTACATAGTCATGTCCATGTCATAAAAATCCACTGTAGTTAAGCTCAAAGGACAGCCTACAACAGAAGAATGAATAATTGATGTGGGGTATGTATGTACAGTGAAATATTATGGAGCATAAAGAAGAATAATATGTCATTTTCAGGAAAAATGCATGGAATTTGAGTCTATAATGTTTAATGAAATAAGACAGACACAGAAATTTAAACATAAAATAGAAAGACATGAAGACACACAAGGATCTGGGGAGATAGTTCAGCTGTCTAAGCACCATTCTGGTATGCACAAGGGCCCAGGTTTGATCCCTGCGACTGTATGCTCTCCTGTCTCAGTAAGTGCTCCTTGTCAGCCACACAAGCCCACAATCCCAGCACTGGGGATGCTGATACAGGAGGATCACTATAAGTTGGAGCTGCGTATTGAGACCCTATACCAAGCAAATAAATGAAAGCTTTGGAGGAAAAAGATAAAAAGATGGACAGCAAGGTAGAAAGACAGACAGACAGAAAGAAAAAAGAGACATCTTGGAGATGGGGAAGTGGAGAAAAAGAGGACGTTAGGTAGGCAGGTGAGAGCAAGTAAAGAGGTGCGCTAGACATGTGTCCCTTTCTCAAGGTGCACGCAAGTGTCACACACTGCAATCTTATACCAACAATAAAGCCAGAAGGCACAGAAAATAACCCAGTATATCTCAGTATCTGAGATTTATGATCTCTTGACTGTGTCAGTTTTGTACTTTTCAGACAAATACCGCATTACGGTACACTCATGTTATTCAACATACTATGCTGTTCAGGCAAGCACTTACTCTACTGAGCTTTCTCCCTGGCCCCTCAACATACTATGCTATTCAACATACTATTCATACTTTCTCCATGAAGGCTGTGGGGTACAGCGAGGGAGGTGCTGAGAAAATTTGTATGAGAAATTAAAATTAAACTTCTCAGTTAAACTAAAGAAGGTATATTTTTTTAAGGTTCTTTTTGTGTGTGTGTGCAGGGTCTCACTACGCAACTCAGAGTCATAGTGATCCTCCTGATTTCTGCCTCCATAGTGCTCAGATTCCAAGTGTGCACCACTATGCCCAGACTCCATCACCACGGGCAGGGCTGGCACGTGGTAAAGAAGGAATATTTGCAATTTGTTTATAATCAGATTTCGAAGATTAGAACTCTTGGACAAATAAAAATTTGTGTCGATGATGACATGTTTTGGAATCAGAGACCAAGATTTCAATCGGATTTTACTATACACCAACTCTATTAGGTTGTTTAATGTAATTAATCTTTTTAGAAAAAAAAATCTGTATTTGGTATAGCATCTCATTGCACAGCTCAGAGTTGTAGTGATCCCCCTGGATTAACCTCCCAGAACTGGGATTGCAGGTGTGTACCACTACGCCCAGTCTTGGTGGCCAGCTCTGTGCACCGCTGGTGGGGGCAGCACCGCATGTGGTACTCGGAATCGAACTTGGGTCTTTGCACTTGCCAAACAGGTGCTTAGACAGCTGAGCTCTCTCTCCAGTCAGAGCTTAATCTTCTTGAGCCTCAACTTATTCAAATTGTGAATAATGAGTATGCTTTATGGGAGTATTTCAGAAATGAATTCAGACCACAAACATGAACTATAGAGCACAGTATAAGTTACCCTTCAATAAACAATAAATTGTAATGAGCTACCGCTCACTGCTTTTGCATTTTGTTGACGATCGCCATCTTTAGGAGCATGCATTTCAATCCTGAAGTTATAAGAAACTAAATCCTAATTAGAGGAGTCTGATTATGGACCAAGACTGCAAATGGAATCACACATGAGGCTGAAAGAAAGGAGTCAGTTCACATACTGACTTTCCATAAGGAACAGCACTACCACGAGAAGATGGGAGTGATGGGAATGTGTGGGCTTGTCAGGGCCAGAAGCTATGCTCACTGCATTGCTGAAGAGCACTTGTAGAGCTCACTCCAGGAGCCAGAACGCCAGCCATACTTAGCTGGTGGTCATTGGCAGAAGAGCAGCCCTGCCCCCCCCCACAATTTGCCTACTCATGTCCTTCCCTACCCTCAGCTGAGATATATTCAGGTGGTTCCTTAATAAACCAGATCAGTACCATCAGCCTGGTATCTGAAGCCCTCTGTCAGGACTCACCACAAGAATAGATACGTGCAGGCTGACACAGTCACAGTTTACATTGATCCTGATATCTCCTCCCATGAAGAATAATAACAAAATATGGGAGAGTTTTATTTCACAGTTAAGGTGATGATAAATTATTTAACTTTGTACATTCTCCCAATAAAGATTTCTAAAAAGCATAGTAGCACACTGAATGCCACACGAACTAGTGCAAGTACTAGTGTGATTTTCACCATATTTTTCCCATAGTTGACCAAGCATAAAAGTTTAACACTAAGTTTTTAAGGGAAAGCATAGCTATTAAATGAAAGCGTACATACTTCCAATTTTATTATTATTGCTAGATAAAGAGTTGTCATTTCTAAAAGAATCCTGGAAGGTAATTAATTTTCTTTTTAAATTTGCAGGTGTATTTTAGGCTTCATTTAGCTATTAAGAAATTTATGCAGTTTCATTCACTTTCATACTGGCCAGAGATGCAGCAGCATAAATTATGGGGAGGACAAGGGGGGAAATATCCTTCAATTTTCATTGCAGTTGTACTTTCCTCTCATCAAAGGACCTCAGAAATTCCCCTGCTGTATCAGTAATGCCAGATAGCTTATTTCTGTGCCCAAACAGGATACACAGATTTGCTGACACAGTGATAACCACTATTTCAAGATCCTCAAGGATATTAACAAAAAGATATTTCTTATGGGAACTTCAGATTTTCTTTTACCCAGGAATTAAAGATCAGTATTTGTAATCACAGAATATTAAGATAATTAGTATTGGTGAATTTGAATTTTTTTTAAAAATGCAACACTTACACTGGTCCAGATAAACACGGAATTAAGAGGATGCTTACTTGAACCTCTGATCATCAAAACTATGGATTCTGGTGTTTGGAAAATTGGACTGCAGGCCTGAGGGGAAAGGACTATCTTGCAAGATTCTGAGACCACCATGTTGCCAGTTGTACTGAAAATAATACAGGCATGGCCAGACTCTGCCTATTCAGCATGCTTGGGTCAGCTTGAAAAACGATGAAAAGCCTCAGAAGAGCTGAGACTAAAAAGGCAAACCTGTGCTTTCAAAAAAAATAAACTCTTCAGAGATGATCATTTTTTTGTGTGGAATTTTTTGACACTTTACCTAACATGCTTTTATAATATGATCTGTATTACAAACAAAGTGACAGTGAATCAAATAACTCGCAGTGGCCCACCTGTCCTGCTCCTCCCCTCCCTCTGCCTTCTGCTCCGTCATCCATTAGAAAGATGGGACCCCATGGAAGTCCACAGGAATTCTATGCTTGCATCAGCTCGGGGGATCCAGAGCAAGGTGGGAAACAGGCCTGGAGACTGCAGTGGCAGCTTGAGCAGATTGTGCACTATCACTTCACATGGTATTGTATCCCCGTATGCCACATTTTTCTGGTGCCGTCAAGAAATCAGCTAAGGTCAGGGTGAGGAAAAGCTGGCGTAGCAAATGGTCTTCTTGCTGGTTTTAACAAAGCAGACACACTAGTGGAGAGCCGCCTCCTCTGGCATTCTGTCTCTACTGTCTTGAGTCCATTTCTGAACCCCAGCCAGCTCCCAGCTGGTAGCATACTACAATGCTGTCATGTCATCAACCCAGTCAAGATGTTCCGGGTGTGTGTGTGTGTGTGTGTGTGTGTGTGTGTGTGTGTGTGTGTGTTTTCTTAAACTTGCCAACTTGGCTGTTTTCCCATAAGTTGCGTGGAATAATTTTTTCTTAAAAGATAACTTAGCTTTTACTCACCCATGGTGACACAGGATTTCAGAGATTGCTCAGTAAACAAAATCAGGTCAAAATTAGTGACGATGAAGAAGCACTCATATTTAAATGTTAATGACTCGTATTTGGATTCAAAGTTCAATGTAAAGTAGGATGATTAGAAACTTAGGAGAAGGATCGTCCAATAACAGTGCAACAGTAGCATTTCCAAATGAGACATTCCTGAAGGATGCAGACAGACTCATCCAGCAGTAGTTCTTTGTGTTTCTTGGATTAAAAACTCTGGCAAAGAATCAAGGTATATACTTGATATAAACACCCGATAAGAAACTGTTAAGGAAAGAAAACATTTTGTTTCCCAAACAATGTACAAGTCAAGGCAGTTTGAGAGAAGCTCTGGTTTCTCAAAAGAAAAAAAATGTATTTTTAATAATTTGAACATATGGTCTGAGCAGAAGCAGAAAAGGCACTTTTTATACTCGATGTCAGGTCACATCACATTATGTTGATTTATACAGCATATCGTGATATGCTACAGACTTTTAATAAATGGACTTCCTTCATCAACTTAACTAGGAAAAATTTTAGGGTACAAATTTGATGAAGCCCTTGTTCATCACTAGTTCTCCTCCGATACCATTTTCAGGAAACAAACAGATTTTTCATATTTTACTTCTTCCATTGATTGAGGCAAGAAGCCTCGCAAAACTGAAGTTTCTAGCAGGAAAAAAAAAAAAAAAAAGTGTTTCATGCACCAAATGAGGAAAATAAAGTTTCTTTATCTAGGTCAGGAGTAGAAATTTGGCAACGAGATATGAGCAGTGTTCTGGTGTGGAGCTGCAGTGAAAGGTGTGAGAAGCTGCTTACTGAGAGGGCTGGAACATCTAGCCTGGGGCGCCCATGCAACGCCATCTGCGCTGAGTGGGTGCTGGGCCAGTGTCCTGACGCATAACATTCTCTTCCTGTGCTCCTGCTCCGTCGTTGCAGAGAAAAGCTGCTCTGAGCCGTGAAATACCTTTCCTCTATCACACTCAAACTGTGCTTCTAAAGAAAAAAACCTTTCAAAGTCTGTTTTTCTCAGGGGGAAAAATGTAAATATAAAGTAGTTAATCTAAGTTTTCATCTAGATTTTCTTTCTTTCTTTCTTTTTTTTTTTCATATTTTTAGGGAAAAGGATCTACAGGGTGTTCAGGATCTCGCGTGTAAATGGGACGCGTAGTGATTCACCTGTTCACAGCCTCCCAAAAGCTGGGATTACAGGCGTGCACCACCATGCCCAGTCTCAATTGCCATCTCAGTGCACCCCAGGGGCAGGGCTGGCACAGCAGGCCCCGGTATTGAACCATGGGCCCCTGCGCCTGCTTGCAGGTGCTTTAATCTGCTGAGATGTTTGGCAGCCCCTTTCATCTGGAGAATTTTGGAGAGATAAATATTAAAACTACTACCTCAGATCATTGCTCCAGCTGTCTTTCTCTTAATTTGAGAGGCCATAATCAAAGTATCAATTATTTCTAATTGAGTACCTTTTTACCACTATTCACATTCATTTATCTAGAAGAATGACAAGACAAATCAGTGGTCCAATGTTTACCTACAGGATTGCCATGCAATTGTGTAAAACTATGAAAAGAGGCACAGAAAAGCAAAACCACCTGAAAGAATATCAAGCAATAATATTCATTAAGTATTTGACTAAGAAATTGTATATGCAAATATGTTTGTTTTATAAGCAAATAAGCAAATGAGAAGATAGTGATACTAGAGACTAGGTTGTTCTGTTATTTGCAATAGTTAAGGTAGTAATAATAATAATTCAGAAATAGTTGTCAAATTAATGAATTAATGTATTCTATGCTTCCGAAAGAGGAAAAAATGACAGATTTTATTAAGAATGCAATGTGGAGGAGCCAGGGAGATAGCTCAGTGAAGTAAGTACTTACCTGGCCAGCACAAGGGTCTGAGTTCAATCCCTGGTTCTACCAAAAAAAAAAAAAAAGGATGCAAGGTGGCACAGAAAAATCCATTACTAGTTTCAGTTAGTATATATGGAGCACTGATTCTATCAAGAACTCAGTTAATTCTGTTAATGTATTATTTAATTATTTCACTAATATCTCCACTTTGATTTAAGAAAAGAATAAAAGATTTGAACTGCTATGCAATTTGTCTAAAGTCATACAGAGTAAATGATAGAGCCATCTTGCTGTATTGCTCAAAAGCTTTCAAAGAGACAACAAAAAAATTAGCAGAATTTTGTGAATTGCTTCAAAGCACTGTAACGCAGGAGAAGTAAAAATCTTTGCTTATGTCATTTTAGGGCTTGGGAGGAACATGCTCAGTTTCTCCAGTGAAGTAGCAAAATATGTCATATATAACTCAGTTTGAAGGGATCTGAGGAAAAGCATGAAAGTGCGCTAGAGATCCAAATGTGGACTGACCTACCAGTAACAGAGAGAGGGTTCTGTTACATAAAGACATTAGGCCACAAAGAGAGACGCACAGAAGACAGATAAAATAGCTCACCAAAGAAAGAGGCTAACAATGTGCCTCTGAAAGGGGGAATGGTGATTTAGTGATCATATATTCTGCTAATATTTCACCTGCTTATATGCGCTTTTCAGCTATGTATTTCTGCTCTAATTTGTTCCAAAAAATGATGACAAGTAATTCCATTTATCACTTAGGATTCATTTTGACATTAATAAACAGGAATCCAAAAAGAGTGGCTCACCCAGGAAGGAGGGTCATTTCCCTAATGCACATAAGTTGAATGTGAACTGTCTAGAGTGGGGTGACAGCAGTGGTCCACAATGACCTTATGACACCAGGATCCCTTGTATCCATTCCAAAAACTGAGCCACCAACAAAGACTGGTTCTTTCCAGCATCTTGCTACATTTTTTGTAAATGAAAAGAAAGAATGGAAAATGAGGAAGGGATGAGGGACAATTTCCAGCTTTATTTTAAGATAAGTGAGCAGAAGAAATAGAAAGAGACACTTGAGTCACATTGCCCCAGAAGATAAGATCTTGTTTTTCTAGAGCAATTCTGGAAAAATAGGTAACTGCCTAACTATGTCTGAGGAATAGCAGAAGAGCAGATGTTGAAAGATCTTACAGTGTTTGCAGTTAATACAATATTTGGAAAAATGACAATATTTTCACCCTTTCTTATTGTCATTTTTAGAATTTACTTAAAGCTCACTTCTCCCAGAGATATCACCCATGTACAGGCTCATGGAAACATGCTGTCATTTCCAACATTTGTAGGAGGTCCCAGTGAGGCTTGGTGAGCAAGGTGTGCCTTCATAATTATTTTTAAAAACCCACAATAAATAAAAGCCAAAATACATGGTGCAGGTGACACCCCAGAAGCAGAGGAAGCCATATTAACTCATTTACACTTTTACTAAATGAGTTAATGAAATAATTTAGTTCAATAAAATGAAATCCCACAATAAACTTTGTACTCCTTATTTGTGGATTTCCCAGTGTATTAAATGACAATGGTCTCAAACTCCTACTGAGCTATTATTCTTTAAAAACAAAGTATAGGGGCTGGGGAGATAACTCAGTAGAATAAGTGCTTCCCTGGCAAGTCCAAGGGTCTAAGTTCAATCCCTGGTTCTGCCAAAAAATATAAATAAATAAATAAATATTATTTGAGACATGGATCACCACATCATTTTTTTTTTTTGGCAGAACCAGGGATTGAACTCAGGCCCATGCACTTGCCAGGCAAGCACTTATTCTCCTGAGCCTCTCCCCAGCCCTACCATGTCATTTTTCCCCAAACCTGTTTTTTGTTGTTTTTGTTGTTGTTGTTGTTGTCCATTTTGATGAAAGGCACCACGAAGCTGAGGATATACTTGATTTCTTATTCTGTCATCCAGTATATGCAAATACTATTGACTAAAGTCATTCTTCACCAGAAACTGGGTAAGACTGTTATCATAAAGCATTCGCCAATGATTTCTGCTTTTCCCTTACCTACTCTAGATTTAGCTATGTTCTATCATGCTGAGAACCATTTCATCTCTTCTCTTCCTTCGGAAGCTAAGGAATTCTAGCTTTATTGTTCTCAAGGTACTTTGTACTGAATTCAGAAAGCGTCAGTCTTATTTAACTTCTGGGTTCAAGGGCAAAGATGGCAGTGGTAACACAGCAGATACAGATCACTGGATGCAAAGTATTTATTTCCTGGAAGCACTAGTACCTACCCAGGTTGTGGCCTGAGCAGCAGCACAGAAGAATAGCAGTTATAATGGATCATATAGGTTTTTAGCACAGGGAAGGAAAGAATGGCATTTACCACAATCATGTTCTCCTGAAAACAAACTCAGCAGTCATCCTGGAGTTGAATTCTCTGTGTACTATATTTCCCAGAAAGACTTGAACTCCAGATGCACAGGGATCCACATAACATTTCCTGTGATAATGTAGGGGGTGCATCGTGGCTTTGAATGTTTTACCAGAGGATTTTGATGGTTGGAATGAAACTGAAGTGTCACAGTGAGTGTAGAGAGAGAGCCTGAGACAGAGAAGTGTTCCAGAGGTGTGGGTGAGCATGAAGAGTTCTCTTTGTCCTTCTGAGAACATTTAGAATTAGCAGAAAAGACACAGCCTTTGTTGGCACAAGAGGTTCTATATTGTTCTTCGATTCAACTGTGCTACTGCAGGAGACAGGAAACATATTGGCACATTCCAATGGAGAGTCACGAAAGACACTTGAGACCATCTACTGTCTTGTGGCTTTGGAAGCTCAGTGAAGACATAAAAGAGGCCCACAGCTGAGCCCTAGCATGGGACAAAAAGATGTTTCTTGGCCATGGAATGCTATCTGCTCCTTTGTCCTAAACAACTTGATCTTATGAAAGTATCAACTCAAAGTATCCCAGGATCCAGATATAAACACTATGTCTAAGAGATAAGCGGTCTCTCTTATACTATTAACATAGATATACTAAGTTATACTACAGTTATACTATTAACTCAGAAATAATTAACAAATTACATTTAGGAATTTAACAGTTGCTTATTGGTATACATGTATGTGTTAACAAATGCATTCTTATCACTTAATCATTATCTTTGTGTTATCATTATCCTAATCCCGGTTGTAAGCATCATGTCTCCTTGGATATACAGGGGTGTAGCTTGTAGAATTATCCAGCACCTGATGTACACATGTTCTTAACTGGTTACAGAGGACTTAGGGCAGATTTTCTTTATAGATCCTCTGGGGAGTTCCAAGTGATTGTCTAGCTCCCTTGCAGCAGGGCTCTTTGCTTTATCTGCCTAGTACAGTTGGTCTGACTGTCATGGCTGTCGTCACTATGCTTCTTCAGGACTAATATTCACCATAAGTGCACATTAAGCTTCTCTGCATAGCCTCACTGGGAGGAAGGACTAAACTTCTTTGAATTACTTGTAGTAATTCATGTAATTATTTTTAGTAAATATATAACATAGGATCATAAAATACATGATCGATTTCTGTTAAATAAATCAATAAATGTTTGAATAAGTGATTTTTATCTTTGAACTTAGAGTTGTAATACAATTTTAGGATTATTATAATTTTTTTATATTTAGTACAGAGTCTATAGGGTCTCACTATGAAGATTTGACTTGTAGTGGTCCTCCTGTTTACAGCCTCCCAAGTGCTGGGATTACAGGTGTGCGCCACCATGCCAGTCTCAATCGCCAGCTGAGTGTGCCCTGGGGGCAGGGCCGGCAAGGCAGGCTGGGAATTTTAGGATTATTAACATAGTTAAGCTGAAAAATACAAAAGAAATCTAGGAAAAGAAGATTTGACTGAAGGTCACAAGAAGAGATGCATTGGGTACTGTAGGATTTCAGAGAACATACCCTTAATCTATACTCAATACTAGCTAGCACTAACAGAGTTTATGCTTTTAAATTCTTCTGAATTGTCAATGATATGTTATTAAAAATTAGATTCTCATGTTGTAACTTTTCAAATGTCCTACTTTTCCATAAAGCAATTCAAACGTATTTTTCTCAGATTTTTAAGTAAGAGTTTAAAAAAGAGTGATAGAAGGAAACAGCTTTCCTAGCCAAGTTCATGACCTAAAAGAAAGTCACAAGAATAAAACAAAACAAAGAAGCAGGCAAAGAGCTAACTCATAATATGCCTCTCTGGAGGTAACGTTTTCTATTAAAAAATGTGAAAGTTCTTTGGGCCTGTGGTAAATTGTTAAAAATGGAGTCTAATGGATCCTGCTGTCCTTTGGCCATGTCCCTCTGCCACATCTTGCTGTTCCTGTCATCAAGAAGTTCAATATATTTTTTAATCTATTTTATTTTTATAGCCTCACAATTCTATATTGTCAGCGCAGTACAGGGCATCGTGTTCTGGAACATTTAAACCCAACATGGAAGAGGTTATTGGTTTCCTCTTTGGCTCAGGGAGGTCACCGTTGCTGTGTAAACATGTCCAGTTTATCTTGCAGTGTTAAGAGGCCAGGTGGGGAAACAGACCACGGAGAATAGGAGGGAAAGTGGAGAAAGAGGTGGAAAGAAGGAAAATTAAAGCCCAGGATATGAAGGAGGGCCCAGCCGAATGAACGAAGAAGAGCAGCTGGCTGTGCTTCGTGGGCCCCATTTGTTCTGTACCATGAAGCAGAAGTGGCAGTTTCTGGAGTAAGAACCTATGAAATTCCCCAGTTTTGGTTGTGTTGACCTCCATGAAATAGAGCTGAGTTGAGTCCTATGAGTCTTGCCCAAATTTCTGACTCAAAATCGTCGTGTGTACAAATGGTAATTCAAAACTTCTGGACTAAACAGCAGTTTGCAAGTGATAGATAAGCAATTTAGGACATCTGTTCTATGACTGTCATAATTTTACACACTTTGAAGAAATGACACAGGTGGTGGTGGCAGAACAATAAATTTACAGAATGTAGTGGTTGAGTATGGACATTGTATTTTTAAAAATAAATATGTGAATTTTGTTAAGAAATTGATATCTTATATGATACATAGATGGATATGTATATCTTTTAATAGTGAGCTTAACATTTGCATGAGTTTATAAAATTGCTATATACAAAAAAGAACAGGGCTGGCTAGATAGCTCATTAAGTGTCAAGGGGTTGATCCCTGGTGCCACATGTTGTCCTACCTCCTCACTCCCTGTGCTGAGTCAGTCATGGAGACTGGGTGTGGTGACACACACCTGCAATCCCAGCATTAGGAAGGCTGAAAGCAGGAGGAAATTATGTGTCTGAGCTGTGTAGTGAGAGCCTGTACCAAATACATAAAAGAAAACAGAACAAAACAAATTTATTGTATTTACTAAAACATAGAAATTACGTTTATAAAATGTGATTAATAGTAATACCTCAAATGAAAGTAATGTAAATCCCATTAGATTATGAAGCATACATTCATATATACACCATGAGATAAGGAGTATTGATGCTCTTCAAAGTTAGATTTTGTTACTCCATTTAAATGATATGATCAACTATATTCATTGGTAATCAATGTTCAGTACTGAGTCTAAATTTATGTTAAGCATTAGAAATATCATATTTCATTATAAAATCAATGTTTCAACTCATTTGATCTTGCTTACTATTGAACTTTTTCCCATCAAAGAAAATAGGAAAATAGGGGCTGGCCTGATAACTCAGCAGACTGAAGTGTTTGCTTAGGTAGAGCGAAGCTGTCAGAGTTCGATCCTGCGCCTGCTGTGTTGGTCCCACCCAATGGGATCACTGAGACAGGGATTGAGACTGGGCGTGGTGGTGCACCCCTGTAATCCCAGCACTTGGGAGGCTGGACACAAGAGGATCACTATGAGTCCAATCTATGTAATGAGACCATATAAACCCTGTATCCCCTATACTAAATGGATAAAAAGAAAATAGGGAAACAGTTTGTATTTAGGTAAAGAACAAAGTCCAACTTGCCTTACTTTTTCTGGAATTTTATAAAAAAATTTAATAGATTTTAGTTTTCAAAAACTTCAGGATGAACTCTGTTTTCAAAGGATAGCTCACATATAACAAAGTAAACAAAATCAAATACAACTACAGTATTTTATACTGTATTTGCTTGTTATTTTGCTGTGTTTGATCATTGACCACTTTATGCTTCAAATTACTATTTTATATTGAGAACAGAGTGAAACAATATCAGTAAAGACTATCACTTAAATTTTATCAAGTTTGCTAAACTTACACTACAAATCAGAGAATATTCCATTTCTCTATTTATTATAAAAATGTGTCAGAGATGATGCCTGATTACTTTATGAAAGCAGCTTTATTGAACATCTTAGGAAGATACAAAGAATATTATGAAAATGTTTTGTAACAGCTGACTTTAAATGGCTCATTTTCTATAAAAATGTTTACAGATTTTTAATAGATAGTCTCTTGGGTGTCATGATTTTCCATTGAGTCTATTACTTTTCATACTTTCAGGCATTGTGGTGTCACTTTCATTTAATGTAAATTTTTCAGGGAGAAGTAATCATAGCTGAAGTTTCTGAAAAATCATCCAATTGTTACAATTAAGTTGATTGCCAGTACGTATTGTTCACATAAGAGGAAATTTTCCACTTTGTGAGTACATTGGCCATGAACTTGAGTCTGCATATAAAGTTATAAGGTTCACATGAAGCTGTTTACCCCCAGAGCGCATCTAACCATCGTTTTGCTCAGCATTTTTGTCAATAGTAAAGTCTGAACATATCCCATCCTAACCAAACACAGAGGATGCATTGCGGAGGCAGGAATAAATAAATGAAAAGTCATAAATTATCCAAGCCCTGGTTGCTGTTGGTGAGGGCAGGACTCCCACTCGCTTGGTCCTCATTTAGCTGGATCACATAAATGGTGCAGGGAGTCGTGGAATAATTACAGCAAGCACACTACTCCCTGATGAAATGTGTGAGTCAGGAATTCCCAAGTGAATTTCAAGTTCCATGCACATACAAACAAGGAGCAAATTTCCTCATGAAAATTTTTGTCTTACATGTCCCTGTAGTCTTAATGACACACAGAAGAGCATCTTGCTATCAAGATTTCATCAACTTCAGAGCACAGCTTGACAAATTTCTTGATATCTGTATAATAACAAAAAATAAAGATAAAACCCAAAAAATAGACAAAATCACATCAATTAGTATTGGGAAAAAAAACCCAAAACAATTCTATTTTCTTTCTGCATTGCATGGTTTTGATAACAAAATTCCAAAGCCATTAGGACCTCTCTCAAGGAGAGAGTTGCTTCAAACAGCACTTTAGACTATTTTGTCCTTTGAGTGTGTGACTCATTTTACCTGCTGTTCTACATCTTGGAGGGGTTTTAGTCCTTGGAAGCTCAGCACAAAGGTACAAAATTGCTCCCCCAGGTAGCTGGTCACTGATGCTGACATTTGACGGTGTCCTGATCTGGCTTCACTGAAGAGTGCACTTTATTCTTCCACAATTGTCTCTGGGCAGGGTGTGGACTTCTTAAACCTGGAACTGGGCTCAGGGGAAAATAATTCAGAAGTGACCCATACTGTGGTAAGAGGCAGGTTTGCGAGTCCTCTTACTGCTTGGTGTCAGTCATTCTTCACAGATCACTTCAACATTTTCTAACAGTTAAAGCAGGCATATGGCCCAACAAGGAGAGAAAACCCCAATTCCTGAAGTGAGAAAGATATTTCCAAAAAGATAGGGGAGGTATTTGAGGGCCCTCTTTTCTGTGAGGCAGGGCCTGCTATGTAGTTCAGTCTGGACTTGAACTCACTGTGTAGCTCAGACTGGTCTCAAACTCATGGGGATCCTCCTCTTCACCGTCCTCTAGGGTGGCCTACCCCACTGCTCCTGGACTGAGGCCTACCTCTGAAGACTAACTGCCACAGACTCATACATTAAAGTCTCACTCTCTCCCTCCTCAATATCTCTGTCCTTTATTTGTTCTGTCTTTTACATAAATACATCATATATGAATTGAGTTGCCTTTGTTGAGCAATTAAAAACTGCATAACACAATTGAATGTTGAGAACACATTCTCACCAGACTCCATCATGGTTTGAATAATCAAATTATTGCAGCTAGCGTTCTCACTGTGATATATGTTAAAAAAAAAGAAAGATTCTCATGAAAGTCCAACTCTACCTTGGCTCTAGTGCTCGTGTCTCCCTTTGCCATCACTCCCCTACCTTTGTGGCAGATTACCTGCTGGTGCTCACCCTATTAATCTAACATCCACACGACTTAAAAAGGTAAATCATCCAAGGTGCTCCTTCTAGAAGACAGAAAAATAGGCGAATATCAATTTCCAGTGAACAAGGCAGAAGACTCTTACAGCACGTGATGTGGCAGTTTGAAAGTTCTTAAGCTCCCATTTGCACTGGTTACATGGATGAGGAGGAATAACTGAATGAAAAAGCCCCCCCTCCATATTTTTAGGCAAAACCAGTGATACATAAACTCAGGATTGTTTTATTGTTGTCTTTCTCATACCATTGCTCTACTTAACGCTACTCAACCTTCATATTTTCTTTGATATATTACTACAGATAGAGCCTACTTTTTTAAGCCTTTTTCATAAACATTTCAGCATTTCTAAGAGCAAATTTAAAAGAACCTCAGTACAAAGCTGTGGCTACATTCCTGAGAATAGCATGTGGCCCAATACAAGGGAGTGAGTGCTATCCACTGGGCAGTCCTCATGGATGGGTGCCCAGGTCTTTCTACCACCACTGTCTGAAATAAGAAAACAAGCAGAAGTAGCAGGCATAGGAGTGTGAATTCAGACTATTTTTTCTCTCTCTCATGATTATTTTAAAAGATTAAAAATCAAACTACTATAACATGCAGATTGTAATTCTAGCCATGGATACTGCTTGATATGGGTCAGGAATGATAGCTAATATCTGAGAGTTCTAGGTGAATTGAAGTCTCCTTGGAATGAAAGATTGCCAAAGATTAAATCTCAAAGTTAATTTTTTATTGTGAAGTAACTTTGACATAAAATAACTACAGAAAACCATATAACAAATTCCACTGTGAATTTCCTATTCAATTTCATTCACTTTTTTCATTTTACAGTCTTTTGAAGTATACATTTTTAATTTTGACATGCTAAAATTTAATACTTTCTTCATTTTTGCTTTATGTATTTGCATTTTATGGAGAGAAATGCCATTCCTTGAGGTCATAAAGATATTTTTTTCTAGTTAATAATTTAAGGTTTACATTGGGATCTGTCTTAGTTATTTTTCTCATTTCTAGACACAATACATAACACTCAAAGTAGAAGAAAGGTTTGTGTGGATCCCAATCTGTGAAGGTTTCAGATACTGATCCACTGGCTAAAGCAGGGTGGAATAGCAGAGGTGAAACAGTTCAGGGCAGGCAGAGGCTAGCAAAAGATGAGCAAAACTCCTTCTATCCTGTATGTTACCTGTAATCTATTTATGGCAAATTGCACCCACACCGTTGATACTAGTACCCTTGACCCTAGCATGGTGCCATGAGTCAATTCCAACATCACCCACTCTAGATCCAACTGACTCTAAGTTCCAGCGGTGAATGACCACGTGAGGCTCAGGGAGGACATCTAACTGCATGTCATAACAGCTTTGTATTGTTACTCCTAAAAAAAGTTGCTTCGATCTGTGATAATTTTATTTAGGGCTGTACAGTTATGTAGACTGTAATAAATGGACACTTTTTTTTTACATTCCAGAGTGAGTAACTGATGTTTTAGAATCCTGTGTATTGAAAGAATGGTTCATACTTTCCTACTTGCATTTTGTGAACAGCAAACTGAAGTAAAAACTTGAGATAATTTTATCCAGGTCAAACTAATGGGATAAAAATTAATGATGGAGATGTCTCATTTACTGTTCTCTCGTTGCTGAGACAAAACACCCAATACCCAAAATCAAAGAAGGAAAGGTTTATTTTGCTCATAATCAGAGGAGGTTTTTGGTCCATGCTCGGCTGGCTCCAAGGCAGAATGGCACATGGCAGAGGGCAGCCTTTCATGGCCTTAGCAAAGAGCGAGATCAAATGGAAGGAGTGGCAGCGCCACTTGGCAGCAGAGAGCAGTCTGTCTCCCTTACCTTGCGCTCAGGCCCTCTGCCCCAGGTTGGGTGTAACACTCACACCCAACATCCCAGCAACACTCACACCCGTAATCCCAGCACTGAATCAGGAATTGATCACAAACTCTAGAAGTCCACTTCATAACTGCATGAGGCTTTGTGGGGACAACAAGGCACAAACCACAGCAAGAGGCAAAGACACAGATCTGGAAATTTATAGATGAGGTGATCACCTGAGGAATTCAGTGGAAGGATGTGAAACAGTCTTTTCCATGAAAGAACATAAAAGGCCATGTACTACCATTAAATAGTATCTAAAATGCAAAAATGCATTGCATACAATAAAATGTTAGGACAGAGGAGTTCTTAGCTATTGCTGCTTTCTGGTTCAACTAAAAGTACATAGCTCAGATAAATTTCAACAATGACATTCATGATAAAATTACAGTTCTACTACAAATTTTGTGTGAGCTTGAATTTGTTTCTAAATTTAGTCTATCCATGAGTCTCTGTCACCCTTTCTCAATCATTGTCACCCTTTCTTAATGATAATAAAATTCTGATCATTTATAATATTTCATGTAAATTATCTCATTCTTTCTTTTCAAAAATATCATGACTCCTTTTTGTTCTTCTAAAAATATTCAAGAAAACATGTGGTTTTCATTGGTATTACATGAATTTATGGATTTACTTTGGAAAGCATATAATTTTCCCACATTAATAAGATTTATAGTAATTGGATATACTTTTGTACTTAGTGGTTTGTTTACATACATTTCAGTTAATCCTCAACATAATTTTTTTCTCATTTGTATCCAATAATAAACTACAAAAAATTTACAATTATTTACATTTTGTAAATTTGTACTAGATTTTAGTTTAATTAAGCATATGTTTTTGACTACACAAGGTAATATTTGTCAGTTATATAAACTATGCATAAAAGGGAAATGCTAACGAGAAAATATTCATTGTCTATATTTTGTGTATTTTCTCTAATGATCTCCACTGGGACCAAAGTAAATGTGTAGTTTTATAATTTTATCAATTTTCTTGCCATTGTTAAATTTAAACTAACTAGTATTATAATAGTAGTGTATGTGGATTTGCAATAATTACTTTACTTTTCAGCATTTTAGCTCTATGTAATCTGTGTTTATAAGTAGAATACTTGGAAAAAGTCTCTATGGCAAATATAGCCAGGTCCACCTAATTTCTTAGGACTGAGCTCGGCGAATTATGGCTTTCTGCCTGCTTTTGCAAATAACATTTTATCAGAACAAACCCAAATTCATTTGTTTATGCTTTGTCTTATGCAGCTGGTGTTCTGCTAGCTCTGAGCCTGAAAGCTGAGACCAAGACCATGTGTGCTGCAGACCTTGAACTACTTGGGTCTGGTTTTCTGCAGGAAAAAAAAAAAGAAAGAAATTAGTGACTTCTACCTTAGGGTAGACAAAAATTTCTTAGTCTAGGATTATGCACAGTTTTGTAATGTCTACTATACTATAAATTTTCTCTCCTGAAGTTCTGAATTTTAAGTTTCATATTGTATGAATGTTTCTCTCCAGCACAGTTGTCAGAAGTGCATGTTAAAATGTTAAACTTTTAGTGTGTTTTCAGTTGTTTTCCTGTAGCCTTTCTAAATATTGTGAATAGAAACACAAACTCAGGTCTATTTTCTCTAAGAGATGCGCCCATATGTGAAAGACGCATTGCTGACTTGTGCTTAGGCCTGTATACACGTGTGCTCCTTGGGTGCTCCTGTGGAATCAGTGCGACCTTAGTGGGCATGAATTATTTGATGGTAGTCAAGGGAATAATTATTCATGAGAAAACTGAGGCTATACAGATATCTCCTTCCACTGTACGCACATGTAGAGCCCTTGGGGATCCCAGGGAGTCTGTGATTTTTCTGTTCCCAGGAAGATTTTTATTTTTTACCCCCAAATTATAGACCTATTGGCATTTCTCCAAAAGTTTTCATATCATTTTCTGTACAAGAAGGCACAGAGATGGCTAATAATTTTTCAGTCTGTTTTATCAAATGCTATACTCACAAAATTTTTTATATGTGTGCTTGGACATAGAGTAATTACTTATAGCAAGTGTAAAACTGAAGGAAGGAAAAGTCATTTTTGTTTCAAAAATAATAATAACTCTACAATACTTTAGATTTTTTTATGCAACAACATTGTTAAGAAAATAGTGTTGTAATATTTTGCAACAAATAACAACTAGTATATACTTTAGAGGAGAAACTGGCTTGGTGACAAATGCAGAGTTTTCTCTCTTTATTCACCCCTTTTTTCTAATGGTAGTTAATAATTCAACTGATCTTTCTTATGTTACATATTATTTAATTAAAGATTTAGAAATAAATTCCTAGAAGATCAAAAGTGTCCTACCATTTTAAAATATCTTGACTATTGATTAGATGTGTTCTATATGAAAATGAAGGACCCTTGTGGGGATGCATTTAAAGAAAATAAATCTGTTATTTGACCTCTTACTTTGTGTTTCAAGATCAAATAAATCCTCTCTACAATATATTTGAACTTCAATTTGATACGTTTTCAGGAAAAGTGATTCTTATAATGTGGGTCTTTGGTGAGATGACATATTACAAGGAAGTGTTGTTTCTAGGAGTCTGAGAAATGACGGGAAATTTGAGATTCAGATATATTGAGAATTCTATATCTCAACTGATATCAAGTTTATAAGATCAAAGTATTTTCAGGCAGTGCAGCACTACCCAGTCCCCCTACTGATTTCCAGCAGGAGGAGAAGAAAGGCACCATTCATTCATTGTGTTTGTGTCATCGTTGATAAAGACACCATGTTAAGGCATATTCATTTGTTTTTGACCTGCTCCGTTTCCGACCTGGGCTGGTTCACCCCTCCTTAGGCAACCTGGTGGTCCCCCACTCCCGGGAGGTCACCGTATTGATGCCGAACTTAGTGCGACCGGCACAGCACACTGCAGCCCAGAACTCATGGACTCAAGCGATCCTCTCACCTCAGCCTCCCGAGTAGCTGGGACTACAGGCGCGCGCCACCACGCCCGGCGGCATATTCATTTGTAACAGGCAGAAACAGTTCCAGGATTGCCATGGCACTGAGGTGGAGAGGAGCATTATTCCTCGGTGGTCCCCAAAGTTTGGGTTTTGATTCCACTGAACAGAAGAGGACTGCTTTCTTCTTTGTCAATGTGGTTCAAACCAGGAGCGGCAATCATCTATCAGAATAACGTTTCCAACTGATATTCCTTTATTCAGGTTTGTTCATTCCTGGGGGGAAAAAAAAAGTCTCTGAAAAGATCCAGTAGTCTATTTCACTTTATTATATTATATTATATTATATTACATTATAATATATATTTTTTAAATGTCCTGGAAACAGTGATGTGCTTAGAGAACTGTTAATAACAAACTAGGCTTCCATCTCCTCTTTCATTTTAGAACTTTAGCTTTGAACTTACAAAGAAAATTTATTGATCCAGACTGACCATCATGGTGGGCTGGAGGAGGCACCTGACCTGGCTTGCTCTGGTCTCCAACAGATGGAAGGGGTAATTACTTCCTGACTGAGCACAGACGCCCTGGATTGTGAAGAGAAAGAGCAGGAAGAGGGAGGTGACATGGACAGAGGAAACAGCAGAGCCTGGGGCAGGATTTCACCCAGGGACTTGAGGTTGCTATCTGTCTGCCAAACATGGGGTCACATGAGGTGGGGGGGTGCCCATTACTTCTTTGTTTTTCTGATCTGATTATTTAAATAACAGGCCATGCAAGTGTGTATGGTTATACCTATGTGGAATTTTTCACCATGGCTCAAACATTTTATTTTAGTGCACTTGATACAGAGCCTCACTACACAATTTGGACTTGTTGTGATCCTCCTGTGTTCAGCCTTCCCAGGGAAGGGATTAAAGGTGTGCCTCACCACAACGCTTGTTGGCCAGCTCAGTGCTCCTATGGGTAGGATCTGTGCAGTGTGGTGCTGGGGATCGAACCCTAGTTCCTGCACTTGCCAGAAAGGGGCTCAGTACACCGAGCTCTCTTGCCAGCCCTGCTAACACATATTCTATATCAGAACACACTTGTCTACTTCAGAGATTGTTTCTGGGTATTATCCAATCTAGATACACTGGTCATTCGACAGTTGTATAAAATCTCTCCAGTCTCCTCTCACTTTTCACCTGCAATCCTTCCCTGGCATTCATTATTTTACTCTCCATGCCCTCGATAACCTCTTAGTTCTATCTTCTTAGAATCATTTCCTTGCTTATTTATTATTTCATCCCCTTTCTATGTGTTTCTCCCTTTTTATTTTAAACTATTAAGATTAAACTAAACTCTACAGTGTCTCAACATCTCACAATAGATTCCTTTTCACGAGGAGTGGTTTCATTGAATTTCAAAAATTGACAATTCTGTTAGGCCACAGATAGGTCTTTATCTCTCTCTATCCTCTTTTGTTATCCAGTTAAATACTCTCACCTGTTCTCCTCCACATTTATTATCTGACACAGTCCTGGGTCCTCTTATCCTTTCCCTTCTTTTCTTGTATGTGAAAAATCTTACAAACACTAGTGTTTTCTTTTTCTATTTTAGAGCATATATGAGGAGCACATGGTCACAAACGTGTTCATATGCAATCAGTAACTGTATATGAGTGATAACTAGCATTTCTATTTCCATAACTTTTTACTTTGACTGGCAGGTTCTTATGTCCCAAAGATCATTGCCTGAAATTTCTAACAAAGACTGGTAATTTGTAAATATGGTACACTCTCCATAAAGACAATCTTACTTTCTTCTTAAAAAGTACCTTTTTCTCCTTTCCAGCTGCTATGTACACCTCTTAAACCTCCATCCCTTTATTTCTTGTTAGGCAATATAAAATAATTTCAACAAAACTAGTTTCTCTCTTTTGTCTGTTTTTCTATCTTTTTAGTTTCTTTTTATTGAATTTATTTATTTATTTATTTTTACTGAAGATCGAACTCAGAATGTTGCACTTACCAGGCTCGTGTTTATTTCCCTGAACTACTTCCCCAACCCCTCATTTTAATGCCCTAGAAAAACAAAAACCCCAAATGCATAACTTGTAAAGGTGAAGTAGTTATAAAGTCAGAATGGAAACAATGAAATTAAGACTAAAATGTAATAAAAAGGATCAACTTATCCTAAAGTTGTTTATTTAAAAGAATAAGATCAATAAATCTTTACTGAAGGGATAAAAACTCTTAGCAATCCAAATAGAAACGAGAAAGTCTGAAAACTCATAGCTCCAAATAGAAATGAAAAAGTAAAAAGAAAATAGACACTGTTTAATTGCAGATAACTACAAAGAACTATTTTGTAAATTTATATTGTACCAAATGGAAAAATCTAGAAGAAATTATTAAATTCTTAGACATATATAATATTAAAATTGAACCAGAGGCTATGAAAAAATTGAGTGATGCAATTACAAAACAATTGAAACAGAGGTGTCTTGAAACTGTCTGATTGACATTTGTAGTTCAATAAAATAAAATAAATAAAGAAATAAAAAAAAAAAATAAAAAAAATAAAATATTGTACAAATGTTAAAAAAGAAAAAAAAAAAGAAACAGAGGGGCAGCCAAATAGCTCAGTGGATTAAAGTACCTGCAAGCAGGTGCAGGGGCTGGGGGTTTGATCCTCGGGCCTGCAGGGCCAGACCCCCCACCAATGGGCATGCTGAAACAGTAACTGAGACTGGACATGGTGACCCGCACCTCTAATCCCACCTCTTGGGAGGCTGTAAACCCGTGGATCACTATGAGTATGATCTATCAGTGAGACCATGAATATCCCATAGACCTTTCCCTAAAAAATTAAAAAAAAATTTAAAAAATGAAACAGTAATAAGATCTCTAAAAAAATCCAATGATGCAATTAATCTACTTTAGAATTTTGCCAGAACTTTAGGGAAGACCTAGCAACAACAATTCTCAAACTCTTCCACTAAACTAAAAGGGAAAGAAACTGCCAAATGCACTCTTTAAGACAGTGTTATTTTATTCTGAAACCAAACAAGGATTTGACAAAAAGAAACCATAAGCCACCATCCCTTATGAACAGAGACTCAAAATTCTTCATAACATACTTATCATCATGATGCAAAAAATTACTTAAAAGTTCACACAGATTGATCAAGTTGGTTTCACCCCAAGGATGCAAGAACAGTATGTGTGAGTCAGTAAGTGCAAAGTTTTATAAAAATAAAAGTAAGGATAAAAATCACCTGATCCTCTTGATGCAAACAGAATCCAATACCTATTTATGACTAGAAAAAAAACTTGATAAAAATGCAGAAGTTGAAATTTAAGATTAATTGTATTGTCATATTGAGTAAAAAATCGAGTTATTTTACACATAATAAGTAAGGCTTGGGAAATTATACATTTAAAAAAATTGTTATCAGAATACACAGTCATAATATTTTCTCATACATTATACTTGATATTAGTACACTTCATGTGTGCTCTAAATTACACAATATAAAAATACAGAATGGTTTATATGTAAAATGTTCCCCAAAATTCTTATCCGTGGAGAAAGTGGAAAATTCTGTGATTATTCATAGCAGGCACGGTTTTTGACATAACAAGATTAAAAGGCTCCTAGAGAGAAGATTGGAGCCGTGTGTGCTATCCTCATCTGTTCTAATTCACTGAGGTTTTCAGCTAACCCACTTTGCCCTTCTTCTGTGATGTTCCTACCTGTAAGCAAGTGTACCACAGACCAAAACCTCTGAAACTGGAAACCAAACAAGCCTTTCTTCTAATTGAAGATATCAAACATGTTGCCCCATTGAGAAGGAAAATCGATAGATACTGGAATAATGCTGAAAATAACTTCTTATCCTAAAGTTTCTAGACAGTGCACCCTATCACAGATCATCCTTTACTATTTATTCATGCTTGTCTTTCACATGAGTGAAGCAACAGGTAGCACTCACTCAGGTCCCCAAACAGGTATAAATACCTGACAGGAACGATGCGAAAAGTCTTCAATGCCATTTTTATCATTGTATCAACCTGGAAAAAGAAGGAAGGAGTGTTATTGTAGCATAAACTTCTCTAGTTTGGTCTTTGTTATGTATTATATTCTTTGCCTTAGTAATCTCATGAGACCAGTTTTTATTGTTTATTCTTGAAAAATTTTGATCACAAATTGCGTTTCTGTGAGCTTTAGTTCTGGAGATGAAATTAGAAAAGCTGTCTTCAAACTGAACAGGATATTCTCCACAGAGCAAAATGTTAAGTAATTTTTGATTGAATAGGGAGTTCCTTCCTTTTTGCTTCCTTCCTTCCTTCCTTCCTTCCTTCCTTCCTTCCTTCCTTCCTTCCTTCCTTCCTTCCTTCC
>PVKA01025146.1:6129-33409 GCA_004027165.1 Ctenomys sociabilis
AAAAAAAAAAAAAAAAAAAAAAAAAAAAAAAAAAAAAAAAAGAATTTCCTTTCCTAAACCACATGGAAAATCCATGGAAATTGTGGAAGAAAAATCTAAGGTTGCTAGAGTGGATCCAGAGTCAGAGATCAAAGAGTCTACTGTGGGGAGCACAGGCCAGCTGAGGAAAGCCCCACTGCAGGCATCCCCAACTTTAGCCTAAAGTATAGGTCAAAATCCTTTAGTTTTGATTTTCCTTGGGGGAAAAAAAAAATTTTATCCTAAGTCAATGGGGTCTGTGACAAACATGAAGCCTTTTGAAATTCAGCCCAGCAGCCAGAGGGTGGTCTCATAGCAACACTCATTTTGGAAGGCTCAGACTTGCTCTCCGGCTCTGAGCACATGCTATGGGACTGTCTATCTGAGAAAGTCCTGGTGTGCAGTGATGAAAAGGAAGTCTCCCCACCCCGTCCCACCATTACCCTCAAAACTTTAAGGCTGTGTCCCCTAAACCATTCAAAGGTTGAAGATCCGCAGATTCACCCAAACCCCTTCAAAACATGTATGCTTTGGGGCTCAAACAACAAAAACCTCAGGCTCAAGCTGGTCCATCCAGTGAAATTTAACTTCACAAATAAATGGCAGACCAAAGAGAGGATAATCCAGGTGCCTCCTTCTACCAAGAGCCTCAGGTCTTTCGAATCCGCCAGCCCCAATCTGAATGCCACCTTGAGGCTTGATCTCTTCCTGGTGATGCCATGTCTTGCGTCTATTGCTTGCTTCGGCAGCACATTTACTAAAATATTCCTTTTCAAAAAAAAAGTCTCTGGCCTCTGGCTTAATTGATCAGATGAGAGAATAAAGGACATCAATCCAGAAGCCTACCAAAAAGCCTTTTATTACCTTTAGCCAACAGTGCATCTTAAATTAACAAGATCCCATAATTCATCAGCTACTAGGTAAAGCAGTACTTCACTTTCATTTGCTCAGTTTGTATCCTTTTTAAACTTCAAGGAACATCATTGGCTCTTGTAATCCAGGATCCGGTAAATAAATATATCTGGCACTCTGGTATGAGGGGACACTCATGAGCTTTGAAGGAAAAAGTGAAGCCAAGAGTCAGGTAGTGACATTGTGGTAGACATCTGATGTCACTGCCAGCCAAGCAGCCATTCCCTGTCTTCTGCTAAGATCACCCCACTGTTACATTAGGTCCTGGATCCGTTGCCTGTTAGTACATTAAAACTAGCCCCAACACTCAATGGCTTACCACAGCAATAACTTACTTTGTTCACAAATCACAATTTGGCAGGGCACAGCAGGCTAGTTCGTCTCTGTTCAATGTAGCCTCAACATGCTGAAGGAAGGGTTACCTTTAGTTGGCTCCTTCACTAGGATCGCAAATTTGTGTTTGCTGTTGGCTGGGAGCCTCATGAATATGTGGACATGGGGGCCTCAGTTACCCTGCGTGTGGACCCCTCCAAGGGCTGATTGGATTTCCACAGGATAAAGTCCAGTGTGTCTTTTCCTCTAATTCTGGGGTTGGGGATTGAACCTAGGGTCTTTGCAATGAACTACATTCCCAGCCCTTTTTATTTTATGTTTTTATTCTGAGACAGGGTCTTGATAAGTCATTAACCTGCCCAGTCTTGGCTTGAACATGCAATCTTTTGCCTCAACCTCTCACAGTGCTACGATTACAGGCATGTCCCACCACACCTGCCTCAAGGTGTCCATTATATGAAGGAAGAGAGGAGAAAGCATGAAGGAGGAAACTGCACTGTGTTTTATGAATTAATTCAGTTACATAGTGCCATTCCCACCATAATCACAAGTCAGATCATAATCCAGATTCAAGTCATAATCACAATCTACATTCAAGGGGAATGAACATAAGCTCCTACCGGACTGGCATTACAAGAATATAAGGTTTGAAGATACTTTATTTTTTCATTTATGTATTTGGTACAGGTTCTCACTATACCGCTCAGACTCATAGTGATCTTCTTGTTTCCAGTCTCCCCAGCACTGAGATTACAGGTGTACACCACCACACCAGACCTCAGTGGCAGGATCAGTGTGCCCAGGGGCAGGGCTGGCACATCACCTGGTGCCAAGGATGGAATACCAGTCACTTTTCTTAGTCCACTTATCTCTTTGGCCCTGGGACACTTCTTTTTGACTGAACTGAGGATTGAACTCAGGCCCTTGTGCTTGCCAGGGAAGTGCTTATACCACCAAGCCACCTTCCAGGCCCCTGGAAATTCTTTATGGTTCTTGAAAATAGCTCTAGTAGATCAGCTGGCACAATAGCCCAAAATCTGCACTCTATCTTACATTGATATCATGTACAATGTAACTTTGCATTTCTTCCCATCAAAACACTGTGTCTATCTTGCACTCATTGAATCTGAGATGACCCTGTTCATTCTTTGACTAATGGGATAGAGGCAAAATGATGATGTTCCAGTATCAAAAGCAGGAACTTCAAGAAGCCTTGTGTACATCTGTGCTATTAGACTCCCTGTATCTGCCACAAGAGGAAGCCCACAAGCCTTCAAGAAATTAAATACAACAGAAAGGAACTGTCCAATTTCTAAAAACCATACAATCCCTCTCAGGATCAATAAACCCAACCAAAAATTGACCACAAGTACATTAACGACCCCAAACAGGATTATAAGAATCACTTAGCCAACCAGAAGACACATGTTTATATTTTAAGCTACTTAGTTTTTAGCTAGCTGATACAAAGACAACACCATTGGTTTTTGCTTTTTTTTTTTTTTTTTTTTTTTTGGCAGAACCAGGGACTGAACTCAGGCCCTTGCGCTTGCCAGAAAGGCGCTTATTCTACTGAGCCATCTCCCTGGCCCCGAAGAGAACTTTGTTCTTTCAAAGCTGATTATACTCATTTAGAAGTAAGAATTGGAAATACTACAGCCTATGTGAATAGGATTTCCAAATACTTAGGGGACACTTGCATATGTGTCCTATGGTTATTTTTTTGGGGGGAAGGGGAACCAGGGATTGAACTCAGGCCCTTGTGCTTGCCAGGGAAGCATTTATTCCAATAAGTCATCTCCCCAGACCCCTGCTTTTTTTTTTAAACCCAATTAATGTTAGATCCCTGGCCCCCAGGGCACACTGAGATGATGATTGATACTGGGCATAGTGGCGCAGGCTTGTAATCCCAGCATTTGGGAGGCTGAAAACAGAAGAATCACTATGAGTCTGATCTAGAGGTGAGACCCTGTAGACCTTGTACTAAATACATTAAAAAAAAAAATTCCAATTAACAGTCACTGTCTTTTCATGAAAAAGATACAATCCATTTATATTTAGTGTTATACCATATAACTCAGTTGTGTCACAAATTTTCAAGGAGATTATGGGGCCACAGAGGAAAGTGATCATGATGTAGAGTCACACAGAGAGAATATATTCTCTCAGGCTTTCACAGAGAGCAAATTGGTTAAGCAATGGCCATGGCTCATTCACATGGCTGACACTGGCAAAGGATCTACAAACTGTGGTACAGGGTTTCAGGCTAAATCCTAAGGGGATTTGAATGACCTTGTCAGATACAAAAGTTACATTTCTTGTTATATAGGTCTTGCTTTGTCTTGGGCTTAACCATCCAGCAGAAAAGTATAAAAGCAAAGTATAAAAAGTAAAGCCATATTGATACACTGAGCTGTGGAGAGCTCAGGTCAACAACATCTAGCACTGCCAATGTTATGGAGAACCCACTACTGTTATGAGCTACTGGACTATATTGGAATATTTTTCTGAATTCACGCACGTATGCTGTTTGAGTGACAATGGAGTGCCCTTCTCTGACAAAACTAGCCAAAACACAGGATACAAATGAATGACCATTTTGTATCTGTACTCAAAATAGGATAGATATACAGCTGCATTCTCTTAATTCAATGAATAGAGAGATTTATTCTGATAGTGTTTGTAAACAGGATATCATGTCTGTATCTTGTACAATGAATAACAACTAAGAATAACAATATGCAATGTGTTAATTATTGAAACTGTGCTAGTTATTGGTTTTGAAATTCTCATTGCTATTTGTTTCTCAATAAAATTATTTAAAAATACATATGTATATATATTTAGTGTTATTTGACTTGGACCTTTTGATGCACCTTCATGCTTATTACTTATTTTCCTCTATTTCATATTTTTAATGAAAAGAGTATAACCCATTTGTATTTAGTGTGTCATTTGATTTGGGCCCTTTAGTGTGCCTTCATGCTTTTGACTTTATTTCCTCTTTGTTTTTTTCGTGTTTTCCTGATTGGATCTTTATTTACCTCCTGTTATAATCTATATCTGGAATGTCTCCCAAACATTTAAGGTGTGGTACACAGCTTTTATTGTTAGTGAGAAGAGATAACTTTAGGAAAAGAAGTTTGAGGAAGTAAGTCACTTAGGATATGACCTTGAAGGGCATTATCTTGTCCCCAGAACCTTCCTCTCTGGCTTTCTCTCTACTTTGCAGCCACCATGAGGTAGGAAGTTCTTCTGCACCAAACCTACCAGCCCTCTCCTCCATGACACCCAGGCTTACCACAGGCCCGGAAACAATGGAGCTAAGCAGTCATGGGCTGGAACCTCTGACTGAGCCAAAGTGAACCTTCCCTCCTTTAAGTTGTTTTTCTCTGGTATTTTGTCAAAGAAACAGAGAGCTAACTAGCAACTCCCTTCTCCCTTCAAGGAGACTGTTCCTTCTGAAGTGTCAGGAATGTTTGTCTCTCTTCCTGTGCAAACAAGATGGCAGCTCTGGACCTCACTAAGATGCTTCTGTTCTTCATTTGCCTGCCTGCCTCTCCCCAGTACAATGAGAGACCTTTGAAATTCTGTCACTATCTCCCTTTTTATATCCTCTTGAGAATATGTTAAAACTGTGTCTATTGGATATTCTTATTTTAATAGAAACAATTCAGCGCCATGTTCTACCACTGTCTTGAGACCATTCTCTTTCTCCAGATTATTAAAATATTTGAAATTTTAACCACAATACTCATTCACATCTGACCTTTCAAATGGCAAAGACATAATTCAAACTAGTACTCCTTAAAAAATTACTCAATTACGTACACAAAAAAATGTTAGGGGAAGATCCTAGCATCAGGCTTAGTGGGGATTAAGGATCAAATAATGCCATAAGGGCTTCCTGTATATTTCTCTTCTTATTCCTCAGATCTGTTGTGCTTTGTTATTAGAAAAGTTTTACCCCAAGAGTTCATGAGACAGCAGTTCAGGGCTCCAAGCCTATGTCCTACACCTACAGCTCTCAACACAGCTTAAGAAAAAAAATGTCTTACCCAGCCAACATTTTGGCCCTAGCCTTTCAAGTTCAGTGAAGACTCAGGGCATAGGAGAACCTGTACTGTAACATCATGTATCTCAGTTGTGGCCCAAATTTTCTGATCAATGAGATTATGACGCCACAGAGGAAAGTGATCCATGATGTAGAGTGTGCCTAAGCAGAGTCACAGGGAGAGAAATCACTCTCTCAGTCCTTCACAGAGAGCAAATTGATCAAGCAATGGCTGTGACTCATCCCCATGGCTGATCTACAAAAGATCTACAGACTGCTGTACAGGGTTTCAGGGCAAGTCCTCAGGGGATTTGATTGACCTTGCCAGATACAAAAGTTACACAGTTTGTTGTATAGGTCTTGCTTTATCTTGGTCTTATCCATCCAGCAGAAAAGTATAAAAATGAAGTATAAGAAGTAAAGCCATATTATTATGCTGATCTGTAAAGACTCAAGTCAACAACTTCTGACACTGCCAGCCACATGGAAAACTCACTACTATTATGGACCATTGGACTATTTTGCTGAATTCACACTCCTATAATATTTAAATGACAAAACTAAGCAAAAAAAGGGAAAAAATGAATGACCATTTTTATCTGTATATTCAAAATAGTTAACATAGATATACAGCTACATTCTCTTACTTCAATGAATAGAGGGATTTGTTCTAATAGTGTTTGTAAACAGGATATCATGTCTTCATCTTGTACAATAAATAACCACTAAGAAAACAATATGCAATGTATTAATCATTGAAACTATCCTACTAACTTGATTTGAAGCTGTCTCATTGCTATTTATTTCTCAATAAAATTATGGAAAAAAAAACTATAAAATTTTTTTAAAAGTCTTACCAAAACCTCTGAAGAAATGATTATGGAAAATCATGGCCTGTTCTCAAGATATCTCCATTTCCAAATCAATCAACATGGCCAGCAGCATTGAGCTCCCTGATGGGACATAAGAAACACATGTGCCATGAACCACATAAACTAAATAAGACTATTCTGAAAGTAGGAGTGATTTGTCAAAGCAAAAGGTTCTGGCTCATCCTCTGTACCTAGTACCCAACAAATATATCAGAAGAATCCAGGAAATTCCAGAAGATTCTGAGAAGGTAACAAAGACTGGTGCTGTAGGACTGCAAAATTTTCAAGGGACTATCAAAGAAAGGAAAACTTTGGTATCTCAGGTGCCCTTTCTTTGGCATTCTTTTGCTCAGACTTGAAGAACTGAAGCTATCCCCAAATTCTAAAAAGAATTTTCAGTGAGCTACTTGCTTGCTTTGATTTACAAAAGATAAGTATGAGTTTTAGGAGCCCATGGGAGGGGGGTGGGCAGAAGGAGTCACGCAGTTAAAATTCACTCTTGGATCCAACACTTAGGACAAATGCAATCATGGCTTTGTATGTCTGGCATCCAAAAGCAGTAATCCTTAAGCAGGTTTGAAACCTCACTCGGTATATTTTTCTTGGCCTTGCCACTAGACCTCAAATTTAACCTGAAGATACTATTGAGTTAAGAGGAGGTTCTGGAATATTTTCTTCCTGACAAATCTGGTGATTCATCTCCAGCTTTCTCCAGGAATGCAAGATGACTCTTGGGGGGGGCATGGCATTGGTCCCCTCACAGCAGTAAGGACTACTGCTCACCATATATAATTAGGTCTTTCCCATAGAGAGAAATGGGTCTCCTTTGTTCCATAACCAAAAAAATAAAAAAATAAAAAATAAAACAGATTCTCACAAATAGAATAAGGTTGAGTTGTGTTTGTTATTCTCGGCTTTGAGGCTGCATTGATTATGTCTGGACAAAAAAAAAAGAAATCTGTTTCTAATATACAGTCACCCCACATCAGGTTTATATACTTGAGCTTAAAGGAAGCAAGAAAAGTTATCCATTCTGTTGTACCTTATTAACCTCAATACACAAATTCTACAAATCAATAGTTAATTAAAAATGTGGTCCTGCCTATGGAGTTGAGTTGCCTCACACCCCTGCAATACTTCCCTCTGCATATTATTAAGCTAAAAGCATGCAGGCAACCCTCTAGGGTGGTACAGACAGTAAGATAAACAGATGTTCTACATGTTTCTACACAGAGACCACAAATATAACATTTTGATTGTATCTGAACCTGGAGGTGTTCTGCTGGGTGTGAGAGCACATGCTTGAATTGCATCTACTAGACAGCTTGATGCAGGAAAATCACAAGTTCAAAGCCAGCCTGGACAACTTAGTAAGACCCTGTCTCAAAGTTTAAAAAAAAAATATTAAAGACTGGAGATCTAGCCCAGTGCTCCCTGGGTTCAATTCCAAGTACCATGGAGGGTGGTAGAGCACAGACTGAGGGTATCCCATGGTAACAATGTCATTTGATCTGCAGATCTCCCCATAGCATGAGGCCGTTTCATGTCCCACATACCCTCTGCATACTCAAGGACTGGGAAGACATACCATGTTGAAATCCTGAGTTTCTATTTCCACATTCTTTTCAAGGCTGAGAGCTTACAAATTCACCCTCACCCTGGTCTCCTATTCTTGCATGCCTTCAAAAATACAAATAGTCAAAAACAAATAAGGTAGAACTGATTGATTGGTCATTTCCCAGTTACTAGTAGGTCTGTGTGGATTTCTTTGTTTTAACTCCACGTTCACTTCTGCCATAACAAAATCATATATTTTACTGATAAATTTATCAGTACCTTGCCTTATTCCAAAGCAGAGTAGAAGTAGCTAAAAAAATAAAAAATAAAAAGTGCACTGGAAACCGTTTTGTGAGAATTACTCACTATGTAGAGTCAGTTCACAGTGCTTGCCCTTGATGGTCTCATCCGTACCCTCCACCTACCCAGTCCTGTCTTAGTTTACAGAAGCACTCCAATTGGAGCAACCATCGAATCTCAGACCGTTGTTCTAGGGGTAGACAAATAACCCAAAATGGTCAATCACAACTCTTTCCAGGGAGTTTAAAAAACTGGAGCTGAAAGAAGGAAGCCAATTTATTTTCCTGGCAACAAAACCATAATGACAAATGGTCAAGAGACTTCTGCCAATATCTTTATCATGGACAACAAAAGGAGATGAGAAGAAAAATATAGAAATATGAGGGAAGGAGAAAATGGTAAGACCGACCTGCCCCACATTTGCTTATGCCCCTTTCCTGCTTCTGTGGCTTAGATTCAGAAGCCTGGAAGAAAACACCATGGAGAGATGAAGACAGGATGCCCATCACTATGGCCTTTACTGATGTCAGTATGCACGTTTTAAACGATCCTTTATACCCAACTTAGCCAGCAGACTTCGCTTCTCTTTCTTCTGCCTAAGAACCCAGCTTTCCAAAGAATACTCTATAATCTAAAAGATCAAGGCTTTCACCAGCAAAAAAAAAACAAAGGTTCTTGGTCCCTACCTCTACACCCTCCTCATTATACACATGGAGGAAAACTCCAGCCCTTTGTCTCTAAACCAACTGCTACCCAGAGCACCAGGAAACCAAAAGCACTTGATTATCCCCTCATGGGCTGCCTGGGGTTGGGTATCTGGAAACACAGCCTTGACACTTGGCTAGTGCCATGAGGCAATGTGCTACCTAAAGAGATATAGCGGGCCTGGGAGATGGCTGAGTGGAATAAGCGCTTCCATGGCAAGCGCAAGGGCCTGAGTTCAATCCCCAGTTCTGCCAAAAAAAAAAATAAATAAATAAAATAAAATAAAGAGATATAGCCTCCTAGGGGGTAGAAAAGCAAGCTGGGTATCCAAAGAGTAGACAGAGGGCTGGGAGATAGCTCAGTATAATAAGCACTTGCCTGGCAAGCACAAGGTCCTGAGTTCAATCCCTGGTTCCACCAAAAAAAAAAAAAAAAAAAAAAAAAAAAAAAAAAAAAAAAGAGTAGGCAGAGGGAAAGGACTCGAGAGTCTCAGAGGAAGAGAATCTGAAATTGCCTGTGACAATGAGATGTCACTGTAATCATGTCAGCAGAAGCCTGTAGCCTCCTGCTAGGCATTGAAGCTGTCTGCTTTCCCTGGACACTAAGGCTCACCTGCATCTGCCACAGCTCCTAGAAACTGCTACAGAATTATTTGTCATGATCCTGGAATAAGTATGGAGAGCCACATTCATGCCCACTAAACCATAGCCTCCCAGGTTTTCCCAAAGGTAAGTCACATATTTGAACCTCTTTCTAGGTGCCAGGAGCTTAAGATAGATAAGAGCTGCACTAAAAGCTTCACAGGCATCACAGCATTTGATTCTTGCAACAACCTTATGAAGTATAGATTCTATTTTTATCCTCACTTTACAGATAAAATTAAGATTCAAAAACATTTGATCAGTTTCACGAGATCAAGGACATAGCCAGAATTCCACGAGTTCCTTCTGACTCCACATCCTTGGAGCTGGATGGTCCTCTTGCCAGAGTCTCCCAGATTCTGTCAAGAGATTGACCCTGGACCCCACATCTATGTCTTTGGACACCACTAGAAACTTTCCCCAATCTCACCAAAATTGGAAATGATCAGCACTGCTCCAAAACTGTTGGTCCCACTCCTACAACTAAGCCATCTAGAACAGCACACCAACCCAAAGCCTGCCCGCATCCTCCACGCCCCTCTGTACACACAATGGGGATCACTGGGGCTCATCATCCCCATTACAGCTGACTCAATTACCTAGGCTCCCCACCAGCCCACCCAGGGAAGCCTGGGTGTCTGGAAGCCAAACCCATTATATTGACAAAGGATCACAACTATCCATCTCAAGATCTGTGTGCTGGGCACAGAGGAAAGTAGATTTTGGCATCCTTTCCACAAAATTTAAGTACAGAGCACAGAAGAAAGGGGGAAGGCTAGCCCTGAGGCTAGCCATGTCCATAAATGACAAATGCTTTACAGTTGTGTCAGGAAGCCAAAGTCATAAGAGAATTAGGACAGTGTCCAAGGTGGTGATGTCATATGAGAACATCTTCATGCAGCTTCACTGCCTGGGAACAGGGCTGGTGATCACCTGCTGGTTGAGAAGAGCCCCCCACCCCCCCGAGAGCCTCCCAAAGTGGAGGACAGAAAAGAAATGAACTCTGGCATCATGGTTTCTCTCAGGGTGGCCAGGCCACATAGCCACCTCTTATTCTACATAAAAAGCTTCCTGAGAAGGACACGAGAGGAAACATTTATCACTCTAAGGCTGACACCTCCTTTAGCAGCAGCATCTCTCTTAAAATCCTTGTGTTGTCTGGGAGCAATTCCCAAGCCCATCCCCAACTGTCAGTTACCATCTCCAAATACCCAAGAAGAAAAAAACGAGACCAGTTCAGCTTGGCCAATCAGATGTTTGCTCTCAGGGTTCTAACTCTTGAAAGTGGGCTGCCAAGACAGCAGTCAGTTCTGCCCCTTCGGGGGGTTCCCATGGGCTGGCTGCACTTCCCACAGTCCTCCTCACTGCCCAGGCCTAGTCTAGCAGCTGTGAGTGGCCTCCATGAGCCTCCAAGTACCTTCCAACCCTCCCGTGCTTCCTGGGCAGGCTTAGCTGCTGTTGCTCTCAGCCAGGAATCCTGACTGACACATCCCTCATTGTATCATGTTTTGTTTCCAGAGCCAGGAGCCCCAAGGATATTTCCAACAGTAGGAATTGGTGTAATTCTATAAAAAAACAACCGGAAACCATTTAGATGCTTGGCAGGAAGAAGCATTCAGGGATGCTTCAGGAAAGAAGCAAAACTATCATGCACTGAGAGAGGCCCTGATTTGAAAACTAAATCCTCTCTTTCATGCCTTGAGGCTTTTGCATATGCTTTTCCCTGGACCTTTCATCTAGTCTCAGTCTAAATACTACTCCTCCAAAAAGTCATTTCAAGTGGTCCTGATATGTGGGCTTAGTGTTTAAGATCCATGTGCCCCAACAGATCATAAGCTCCCAGCAAGAGGGACCAGGGTTATTTTGCTCACTACTCCCTTTGGGGACTACCACAGCCTGATATGTAATTGGTATTGCATGAAGACTTGCGAAGGATCTCACCACTGTAGGATATCTTCATGGAATCCAGGAGGTAGACGTCACTGTTATCATGATCTCTGTTTCCAGGTGGGAATCTGAGGGCTTAAGAATTTGCCATAAGTCACCTAAGTGATAGAGAACAGAAGGGACTGGAACCCAGGCATTCTGATTCTTGAGTCTGAGTATGGCTTCACAGAGTGAAGGCTTTGTGCAGAGTAGGTATTTTGATCACCTGTGGCAACCTGACAAACCACTCCAAAATTTAATGGTTAAAAAGTACATCATTCGTACAGATCTGGAGTTTGGGCAGGAAAGTCTCACTTCTGTCCTACCTAGCAGGAACTGAATGACTTCTCAGGAGCTAGAGCAGGGCCCATATTACTGGAGGCATCCACTTCTCTCCATGGTCTTTTCTCAGCTGCCTTGGAATCCAAGGAGAACCAAGAGGAAGCTGAAACAACCTGCAGTCACTCTGAGCCACAGCCACTGCACCCTCTTTGGGAATATAATCACTAGCCTTCTTAGACTCAAGGGAAAGAACTTGCACTTTGCCTCTTGAGGGAGGTGTAACAAGCTTTCTAGAATATGTGGGATGGGAGATGGCATTGTGGCCACCTCAGAGAACACTGTCTGCCACAGCAAACAGTATATCTCACATCATTTTTCCCAGGGTGTCCTAACTCAACAAACTTAATTTTAAAGAACCACGCCCAAGTCAGGTGCAATACATTATGGTTTGTGTCTGGGTATTTTGATCACCTGTGGCAACCTGACAAACCACTCCAAAATTTAATGGTTAAAAAGGACCCCACAAAACCTCATGTGGCCATGGGCAGGTGCTTTTCAGAGACAGCTGAATCTAGAGTTTATGATTAATTCATCGGCTAGTGCTGGGATTATGGGTATGAAGGCTACATCCACCCTAAGGTGTGCAGCTTGCATACAACATAAGGGACAGAAAGAAGCTCGTTGCCCCCTCTCCTCCCCTTTTAGTTGTTGTTGCTTTTTCTGCTTGTCTGCCACACCACCATGCCTGGGAGCCAGCTGATGCTGGGATGAAAACTCTACAAACTGTTAGCTAAGTAAGCCTGTTTTTCCTTAATCTTGGGTGTCAGGTATGTTGTCTCAGTAACAAAAGAAAAGTACCTAACAGTGATACATATCTGTAACCCCAGCATTCAGGAGGCTGAGACAGGAGAATCACAAGTGTGAGGCCAACCTGAGCTACACATCAAGTCCAACCTACACTACATCTTGAAACCCTGTCTCAAAAATAAATAAATAAATATCACCCCAGCAATGCCCCAGGGCTTCCACTACAAGTGTAGAAAGAAAATCACTGAAATGAATAAACAGAAGCCAGGAAAGTCAAAGCCAGCTGTGCAAGGATCAGATGCAAGAGGAGGGTGTCTTCCTTTATAATATTTGCATATTTTCACCTCATTTCCCTATAATGCCTTAAGCTGTACTAATTAGGAACTCATCTGAGATAACTAGTAACCAATTTAAAAATGCAAACAGCTTGGGGGGGCCAACAAGAAGCCTCCAGCAGTCCTGTAAATTGGTTTCCCAAGGATTGCCTCCAGCCCCCTTCTGAAAGCCCCCTGCTGCACCAGCCTGCTAAGGCACCTCTGGGAAGAGGGCTGCAGACAAGGTAAATGAGGTTCTGCAGCCAAGGTGGGAGGAAGCTTGCTGAAGGGTCTCACCCAGTGTCCTGTTGGGGAACTCTGTGACTGACCCCTAGCATGCCCCAAGACGCTGTGGCTGCGACATTCACACACAGTCGCTTCTGGGGGGCTACTTCTCAGAACTGTGGCCATGGCGCTGGCAGCTGGGAGAGTCATAATTCACACTGTCACCACTATCCTCAAAGCCCTTCTGTAAGCACTTTTAATCAACACAACAGAAACAAACATTTGCTGAGGAGTGGAAGTGTGCAGGGCAGGGCAATGCTCTGCTCTGGTGCAGGAAGCAACATGCCAGCTGTTGGCATCTCAGGAAAAGCTCTACTTCCAGTGTGATTGTCACTTCAGTGACTTTTCCCAATAGGGTGAGTCTCTCTGTCCCTGGCAATCTGTGCTCAGAGGTGCTGTCTATGAACCACACCATTCTCCATGGACATTTTGTTGCTAGATTTTCTTTATTGCTGCGAATCAAACTCACAACCTCGTGCTTGCCAGGCAGGCATTGCATGAGCTAAACCCCCAGCCCCTATTCATGGACATTTCAAAGCATCCTTTCACTGTAGGTGGACACCAAACCTGCCCCTCAAGCCTCCCAGTGGATTTCAGAGAAGCATGCCAGACTGCTGCATTCAGCGAAGTTCCCCAGCTGTGGGCTAAAGCTGCATTTATGATCTGCTTTGGTTGTCAGTTTAGAAAGCCTCCTCCTGGAGGCCTGTGAGATGCGCACATGTGCAATGCCCAATCACAGGAACCAAAATCTCAAAGAAGCTTAATGACTAATACAAGGTTACATGGCTAGTGGATGCTGGAGTTGGGACTCAAAATCATCTCTTCTTCCCTCAAAACCTGTGCTTGGGATCCTTCTGCTAGTGAAATGTGGCAAAAAGCCACTCACTTCCTAGGATGGAGTAGGGGACAGGAAATACAGGTTGGTAGCCTTAGAGATCTAAAGCTGATGAGGAAAGGGATTCTCTGGGAAGCCACAAACACAGCCCTTTCAAACAACATGACTTTCGTGATGGAAGTCCAAGGATTCAGACCACAGGGCAACTTGAAGCAGCCACAGTGCAAAAGCAAAGGGTCACAGGGTGCTGTAAGAAGAATGGGCTGAGCAGGCAGGGTGACATATACCTGTAATTCCAGCACTCTGGGAGGCTGAGGCAAGAGGATCACAAGTTGGAGCCCAGCCTGGGCAACTTAGTGACTTAGCAAGAACCCTAAATAAAAAGCTTACCAAATTGTCTGGGGCTGTTGCTCAGTGCAACTGGGCTAAATCCCCAGTGCCAGAAGAAGGGGGAAGAAAAGAAGGAGAAAGGGAGGGAGGAGGGAAGGAGGGAAGGAGAAGAGAACAAAGGAATGGAGGAGGAGAATAAAGAGGGAGGGGGAATGGAAGGTGAAATGCTGCACCAGAGGCCACACTAAGCCAAATGAGACAAGAAGACTGGCAAGGCAAAGGCTGTGACAATGTGGCTGCAGAGGACAGAGTCACCCAAACTGACTGGAGAAGGGCTGCAAGATAGCAGCCAGGGACTTTGGAAGCCTGGGGTATGAGGGTGTGAGGATGACCTTAGGAGCCCAGGCAGCAGAGAAAGGTGAGCTGAGGGGACGCCCAAGTACCAATGGCCAGTGAGTCATTGCTGTGGCAGCACCAAGTCCCCCAGAGTTCTGGAATGGATGCATAGATCTAAGGAGCCTGAGAACTGACGAACCACCCGAAAGAATATGCAGACCTGTAGAGCACAGGGGACAGCAGGCAGAAGAGATTTGTGGTTAAACCCAACCAACCACTAGCCATCTTCCAATGGAACATCAACCGGAAGTTTTCTCAGGCTGAGAAAGATATGGTCAGGACCATATCTGAAGATCATGTTCAAAAGAAAATAAATGCTGGGATGGTCTCCATTAGAACATTTGTTGCTGGACTGGAACACTACCCCAGTGGTAAAGCACTTGCCCCTAGCACACATGAGGCCCTAAGCTTCATCCCAAGCACCATTAAAAAAAAAAAAAGAAGAAGAAAGACTTTAGTACTGCTTTAAAAAAAAAAAAAGAGTTCAGCTACTGCACTGATCCTGGAGCAATTTTTCAGCAACTGTCTATCAAACAAGAGTCTGATCTGACTCAAGGGGTGTCATACCAAGGGTAAGAATCCAATTTCATTGTTTATAAGAGCTTTTCTGCCAGGTACAAGACCCTAATCCAGTTGAAGTGATTTTCTATTGATTAACAGGCTGGGAATACACAGCATGTTATTTTTGAGATTCCTTTCCCTGTGTCTTCCTGCCAGCTGTGAATAATTTTCACAGAGTCAAAAAGCTCCCAACTGTCAAAATAAAAATGACGCTCGGTCACAGAGGAGGCAGATTATAGGTCAATCACCTTGATTATTTTTTAACTGTGAGAAGCCATTAATGTTACTGAATAAGCAAATCTGTTTGCATAACCAGATTTTTATAGGCTACTGGGAATAAAGGTTTTCCTAAGTGGATGATTTGTACAACGATAGCCTTTGGGTCTCTGACAGAACAGCTCTGATGAAGAAATGCTCCTTTAATTATGTGGAAGGCCAATTACCACGTTATAGCCACATTGTTTTGCAGATTGCATATAATTTTGCCATTTCCATAGCTTCGGCACTATAATTCTGGAGAAAACGCAGGCACCAAGAAGACACTTGAGGCGCATTACACTGGAGATGAAGATGTTTTAGCAAATTCAATTTAAGCTACAACATTAAAGTTATTTTGTTGAATAAAACATAATGCAATAATGAGCCTGTGTGTGTCAACTCTACAGTGGCAATAATAATAGCTAGAGAGAAGGAGCAGCCCCTCTTCTCTTCTTCATGCTCATTAGAGTAATAGATAATGCTATAGAGAGAACCTGTCTCTAATGCCTGCTTCATTACAGGTTAAGTGCATTCCCTGCAACTGTGCTTCCTGACAAAGGAAAAAAATGGCGAAGGAACTAATCAAGGAGCCATTCACGGAAGTCTACTACTTGGTATTTTTTAGCCTCTGAGATTTCTTGCTCCCAGTTCCAACCCAGAAGAGGCTTTCTTGAGAAGCTCAGATTAATCCCTATCTTTATATGCTTCATGCTGAGAGTCTGAAAGGGAAGAATTGAAGAAGTTGGTATACACGCAGGAAGCACATAGTGGGGTAAAGGTAAAGTCGTGGCAGTGTTGGGTCTCAGCTCTTCCACTGATTTACTAGACCAATGATTTCCCTTCTTTAGGACGTAGTTCTCATCTATACCATAGAGGCATAGAGAGACCTCAAAGCCACTTGAAAGAATTAACATTCCCTGAGCCCATCAATCTGTAAGACATGTCTCCTCTGTATTAACAGGAATCTTGTGTTTGTCCCAGGACAGTACAGTCACCATCAAGTTGAATACCTCAAATAAGATCATCTGGAACTATTCAAGTCAAAACTGAGAAAGCACCATCAAAAGACAGAAGAATTCCTAATACCACTAAGAAATGTTTAGCATGCCACCAGAGACAGTGTTGTGACTGCACCATTCCACTTCCTGGACATGCAGGAGGACCATTTCCCAGCCTCCCTTGTGCCTAGGTTGGGTAGGGACCATGCCGTGTCATTTCTACCAACAACAGCAAAAGAAATCACTTCACTTCTGGTCGCAGGTAAGCAAAAGCAAGTATGAGTGCCTCAGGCCTGCTCTCTTCCCATTTGTGTGCCTAAGAGTGAACAACTGAGACAGCACAATTAGAAGATAAAGACTTCATGGGCCAGGGAGGTGGCTCAGTGGAATAAGTTCTTCCCTGGCAAGCACAAAGGCCTGAGTTCAATCCCTGGTTCTACCCAAAAAAAAAAAAAAAAAAAAAAGAACATAAAAACCTCAAAGACCTCAGAAACATGTTGGCAGAGGGCCTCAAGGTGAAGCTCTGCCCTATACCTGCCTGTGATGTGGGTGCTAAACCACTGAGATACTGGGTTTATTTGTCACAGGAATATTGCTCGTGTCCCACTGACTAACACACTAAGGTTCTATGAGGTCTAATAAAAAGAAAAAGAAGGTAGGCTTTAACTGTGGGAGACCACCTGAGCAGCTCTCCTTGAAAGAAGAGTGACTGTCTCCATTTTGACTGAGTCTGATCTTGTTTCCTCATATTGTTATGTACAGAGCTGGCTAGGACTTCTGTTTATCCTTCAAATGGCCTTAAGCAGTGTGTATTGGTCTAGCTGAGGTGCTGGTGATAGTCTTTGAAGGTGGCAAGCGTGTTTCCCTGGTAAGCCGGCTGCTCCTTAACGTGAGCCGGGTGGAGACAGGATGGTAGAGCTAATGCTCCGCGCTGCCAACTGGGATCGAGCCTCGAGATAGAGGCTCTGACTTCCTGGGGCTTGAAAGACTACATCAAAGCTGAAGCACCAGACTTCCCAAAACATTAACTACTATATAATGCAGATTGCTCTCTCTACATATCCTCTCTGCATATGGTACCCAGCTAGCTCAGCTCACGTAGTCACCTACTTCCCACAATTCTCAGTCAACCCTCCTCAAGCCACTCCCCCACTGAATAAAAACCGGGTGAGGCCCTAGGTCGCCCTCTCAGTTCCAGAAAGCCATGTCATGGCAGGACTTAGAGCCCCACAACTCTCTGATGATTAAAAATATAATTTAGTGTCCTCATTTTTGCCAAGGGTTGCATGGAAAGTGGTAGATTGGAATCAGCTTGATGGAATTCCAATAACATAACTTTGGGATTACAAATACTGGTTTCTTGGACTGCGATGAGGACCAGGAAGTGTCTCCTACATTTAATCATACTGCTAAATTTGACTATAAACATAAAAGTAAAAATGCTATCTTAAAAAACATAAAACCCACACTTCTTTTAAGCACATATGACACATTTGAAAAAAAAAAAAAATCACATGTTAGACCAGTGAAATCTCCACAGAAATGTTGATGTTTCAGTAAAATTTCATGTACTTTGTATTGTCCAGACTGTACTTTCTGACCATAATCAACAAAATTAAAAACTGGTGTGGCACTCCTGTAATCCCAGCACTCAGGAGGCTGAGTCAGGAGGATGACTGCAAGTTCGAGACCAGCCTAAGATACAAAATGAGCTCAAGGCCAGCCTGAACTGCATGGTGAGACCCTGATTCGAAAAAATAAAGAAAAACTGACAGCAAGAAGTCAGTAGATATAAGCATATGTTTGAAAAAATTAAAGAAAAAATCCTTAGAATAATCCATGAGTTTGCATGGAAATCACAATACAAATTATTAAATATTTATAACTAAGTAATGTTTGTATTTATGTATATACATGTAAAGTACATATACAGACATATATTTTCCCCTTTTGTATAAATTTAGATACTTAGCATTTGTTTTCTTCATATTGTTTTAGACAAGAGTGGTTGTTTGTTAAATCTCTGCTTTCATTGCAATCCGTAGTTGATAAGAATATAGCTCTTTATTCCAGACAGTTAAACACAGAACCAAATTGTACTACACCACAGCCAAGAGTCATGCTGTTGGGCCCAGGGGTAAGCACGCACACACTGGCAATGACATAGGCAACTGCTTGGGCAGCTCTTATGGTGACAACATTCAGGCAGAAATCAAAGGTCAATTAATGAGCCATCTTGGTACATTCATCTTACTTTAACTTTTGTCTTCGGGTTGCAGCTGAAAGAAAAGACATCGATAAGAAGAGAAATAATGTACATGCAAGTGTAAAACAAAACCTGCAACTGGAGTGAATATTTATGTCTCTGGAGCAACTTGGGCTATGTCCCCCCCGACTCAGAGCCCTTTGTAATGGCTTAGGCTTAGTGTCCCCCCCAAAGCCTCATGTGGTCATGAGTGGGGCTTCTTCAAGGGCGGCTGGATGTAGAGTGTGTGACGCTGGAATTGATTCATGGTGCAGAGCTAGGCTTAAGGGCACTAGGATGAAGGATCTAAGTGCTACCTGCTCTAAGTAGCCAGGAGAAGATCTAGGGGTTGAAAAGAACTGTGGTTGTCACTTGCTTGTTTTGCTACTTTTTTCCTCTATGATGCTCCTGTGTCACACCACCCTGCCTTGGAGCCAGCCAATATAGACTGAAACCTCTACCATCCATGGGCTAAATAAACCTTTTGTCCCTTAACTTTGGATATCAGGGAGTTTGCCTCAGCGATGAAAAAGGGAACTCAGACATCCGTCACTGTCCAGGCTTGTTCAGGTGAACAACCCAGGCTCCCCATCATGGAAGGCCCAGAGGTCCTGGGGCACCCACACACACACTCTCAATTCTTCCTCCCCTATTCCAAGGGACCCCAGGTGAGCCAACTAGACTCCCTCCCGGAACTTTGCTTCTGTGTGTGAAGTAACTGAACTTGTTTTGAGTGGGCAGAGTTCATAATTTTTTTTAATTTTCATTTATGTATTTATATATTTCACAGTGTGTAATGACTACACTTATCATGGGGAGTTGGTACATGTACAAAATACATCTTTATTCTTTAAAAAAAAAATCTCTTCACCCCACCTTCTCTGCTCCCTCCAACTCTTGGCCGCTTTCCAATTTGCCAAAATTCTATTTTATCATCCCTTTTTTCCCTTCAACTCTCTATTTTTCCCCTCACTCAATCTTTTGCTTCCCCCATCCATTTGAAAAAGATCTGAACTTCTGTCACTATTTTTCATTGCCTTTAAAGAAATATCCATGGTACCAAGTGACACCATTTGAACACCTGAGGAATGAATGACCAGGATGCAGTAGGCCTGTGTCTGTACAAATGAACATGCAGAGCAAGGCAGAGACACATCTACATGTGAGGTGTTCAAAGACATTGTGTGTCACTAACTTCCTCGAAAGCTCAAAACACTGTGTGTTTCTACTCCTTAGCTGCTCAAAGCCAATTTGAAGTCATGAGCAACACTGCATGAAACAGGGATTGTTGCACCTTTAGGAACCTAGGGTTAGAAACAGATGGACTCACCTTTGGCCTTTGCAGCTCCTGCTCAGCCTGAAGCACCTGTGTTGAGATGGCATGGGCAGGGGCTTGAGGACTGCTGTCCAGATGGGATCCAGCCCCAGCCCTGCCGCTGAGCCTCCCACATAGGGTGCGCATTGGCCTCTCCTTTGCAATGTTTTCTCCTCTCTATTGCTGTTACTAGAAAATGACCCTCAGAATTTGTGTGTTGGAAATGTGAGCCCCAGTGAGATAGCATCAGAAGTGTGCATGCAGGCCACAAACAGGTTAATGCCACTGTGCAAAACCCCTTAGGGAGTTTGCTCTCTTCCATCCTTCACCCTTCTACATTCCACCAGCACCTTGACATTAAACTCCCAGCCTCTAGAACTATGGGAAGTAATCATTCTGTAAGTCATCCCGCCTGTGGCACATCTTATTATAGCTGCTTCGAAGGTCTAAGGCAGAAAGAAACAGTAACATGGCAGAGCGATCAGTCCCAGTCTTTCTGAGGCATGAATTCCTTTCTGATAACTGCTGTAGCAGGTGTTACAAACTCAGCCATTTATACAACACTGTTAGGATTTGTGTCTAGATGTCCCCCCAAAACCTTATATAGGCATGGAGGGAAGGCTTTTCCTAGGTAGCTGATACTAGAGCTTGTGTTTGATTCATGGTCCAATGGTGGGATTAAGGGTGCGAGTTGCTATACCCACCCTAGGGCAGGTAACGTACATACTGTATAAAGACAGAAAGAGTTCTCTCTCTCTCTCTCTCTCTCTCTCTCTCTCTCTCTCTCTCTCTCTCTCTCTCTTGTTGCTTTTGCTGTCTTCTGTAGCCATGAATGGTTGCATCTCTGCCATGTGCCACCCTGCCTTGGAGCCAGCCATTTATTGACTGAAACTTCTACAAACTGAGCTAAATGAACCTTCCCCCTCCTAACATTAAGTATCAGGGACTTTGTCTAAAGAGAACAATAACTAAGACAAACATGTATTTCCTTTCTTACAGTTCTGTACACTACAATGGATCATGGGCTGAAATCAGCTCTTGGAATGGATGTGTTCCTCCAGAAGCCCCAGGAGAAGATCCCTCTTCTTGCCTTGTCTAGCTCCTAGAGACCACCCTCATCTCTCAGCACTTGGCCCCACTTCTGTCTTCAAAGCCAGTGGTTGCTGTGGATTGAGTCTTTCTAATATTCCACGTAATTTTTTTTGTTTGTTTTTTTGTTTGTTTGTTTGTTTTTTGCACTTGGGATTGTACCCAGGGCCTTTGCACTGAGCTAAAAGTCTGAAACAGCAGATGGGAAATGCAGCGTGGTCCCAGGAAGATGAGGACTGCGGGGAGTTGCACCCCCAGGTAGGCTCCCTGTCACCTCCACCTGTCCCTGCCCCATCCAGGTGAGGAGAGCATGCCTTTAGGCCTCTCCTCACACCACCTTTCAACCCTATGGAAAATGTGAAGCCAACCTCTGAGGCACTTTCTGGTCCCTCAGGAACCCCAGAAAAGCTTGAGTCCCCTCCCCTCTCACACTGGGAACACCAGTGCTCACTGCAGGTTTCTAAAAACTGGAATATTCTAATGCAGATGTTACCTTTCTACCGTCAAACCTGTGATTCCTTCCTCAACCTACGGCTATTAAGCACCAGTCTATGCCAGGCACAACTTCATATACTAAAGCTACAGTGGCAACAGTGGAAGTTGCCCATCCAATCTAGGGATCCAGGTGACTAATGAGGAAAACAGTGCACAATTAACATATGTTATTAATACATCATGCATATGATATGCAAATATATGGCTGACTCTAATTAATATATAGAAATACAACAGTGTGCGTCTGTATGACTGTGTCAGCACATTACCTACACGCAGATGTATACAGTTGGTTAGCTGGCTGAAAGGGCTAAGGGAGAAAGTCACCCAAGGAAAAGCAATGGGGAGTGAAGCTAGGGACCAAAGGGGCTTCTATTAAAGGTGACCCTGCAGAAAACAAGGGGAAGAGCATTCCAGGGGAGGGAACAGCAGGAGAAAGAGCTCTGAGGCTTGCAAAGTGGAAGCAAGCAGGAACCTCTGGAGGGAGACAGGAGCAAACTGGTGCCCCTGAGCATTGGAGGGGTACAGTCTGGTGTTACATGGGTGACCAGAAGGAGGGGGCCAAGCAGAGGGGCCTTGAGGACTCAGGAGGGACGATGTGAGCCACAGCAGGTGCAGTATGGACACAAAGGCAAGGACAGCCGCCAGGCTCTGGAGGCTTTGTCAGGTGAGACACCTCAGGGACCCCTGGGGAGAGGCTCCACCAGGATGGAGGCTGGGCCGCTAGAATCCCGAGATTGCTTCCCATGCCCTTGCACGTGCCTGTGCTTTCTTTTATTCCTCTCCTGAAACTGAGCACAGGGTCATCATCTATGCTGCTTCTCTGAGCCATTTTGTTACATTCTGTGACTTAAAAGGCCAGCAGGACTCAAACAAAAAGAACCGAGTCTGTGACTTTGCCGAGCAGGGAAACTTAGGATTCAGAATGCACCATCATAAATACTGTGCCCTCAAATGTACTAATACAGAAAAAATCCTTTGTCAAGGTGTGAATGACAGGAAAGCCACCTCCTCCCCCAGAAAGCCTGTCTCTTCTCAGATCCTTTTTTTTTTTTATTCTCGGCAAGGTGGTGTGAAAATTTGATAAGGGAAGATATCGAAGTTCTGGTGTATTGCAGAGTGGGCCCGTGCTTGCTGATTATGTGAAGATATGGCAGGTCAAAAAGTACTTTTTTATTGCTTTGGGGCTCCAGCTCAGGACTGGAGTTCTGAAGCAGCCAGCTGAGTCAGCTTGTTCCTAATCATTCAACCTTCCAGAACATCTCTGCAAATCTGCAGCGCAATGCTGATTTCTGAGCCTATCCTCTGGGTACAAAAAAAAAAAAAAAAAAAAAAAAAAAAAAAAAAAAAAAAAAAAAGGGAGGGGGGAAGTTGCTGTCCTAGGAGCACAGGTCCAGTGTAAAGCATCCTCTCAGCTCAGTCCTGCCACAGAATCTCAGGAAGACATGCTACAGTGTCTAAAATGGTTCTCTCTCTCTCTCTCTCTCTCTCTCTCTCTCTCTCTCTCTCTCTCTCTCTCTCTCTCTCTCTCAATATATGATGATGTCTGGGTTTTTTGTCCTCAATACAAAAGTCAGCACAGTAAGGTTGTGCACAGCCATAAGTTGGTAGTCATCATTGTTGAAGTTGGGTGATGGGTACACAACATGCAATAAACTCTTCTACTTTTTGTATATTTGAAATTTTTGATAGCGAAAAATAATAACCACCCTAGAGTAACTTGGCAATGACAAATACACCTTTTGACTCACTGGATGATAACTCTTCTGGAAATTCATCCTACAGATCTATGAGCCTAGAACACAGCACTGGTAATTATAGCATTCTAAGAGCACAAGACTGGAAACAAGCTAACTGCTCAACAAGAGGACATGGTGAAGACCGTTAGGATACACACACCAACACTAGACTAATATGCATGCAGCTGATAAAAGGAAAAGGACACTTTGTGTTCTAACATGGGACACTACCCATGGTAAATTCTGATGGACATAATCATGCCCCCCATGTCCACATTGTAATTAATTCTTAGAACCAGTGACTGTATCAACCTTAAATATAAAGGATTTTTCACACATGATCAAGTTGATGGCATTCAAATGAGGAGATCATCCTGGATTATCCAGGTAAACCCAGTATCAGTCACCACAAAGGTTCTTAAATAGGGAACAAAGAGGGTCAGAGTCAGAGCAACTTGAAGATGGCACCCTGCTGTTGAGTTAAGACCAAGGAGCCTAGGGACATAGCCTCTGGAAGACAGAAACTTAGGGAAGTTCCCTCTGAAACTTTGGGAAAAAATGAATTTTAAATTGTGTTTTTGGGGCCTGGGAGATGGCTCAGTGGAATAAGCCCTTCCCTGGCAAGCACAAGGGCCTGAGTTCAATCTCCAGTTCCACCAATATATATATATATATATATATATATATATATATATATATATATATATATATATATATATTAAAGCTCCTAAATTGTGTTGTTTTAAATTATTAAATATGTAGCAATTTGTTGTTGCAGCACTAAAAACTATCATGTAGTTTTTAAATGGAAAGAAATAAGCTACCACTGGGTAGATATAAAGTTAAAGAGAGAGATGGGAAACGGAACTGATGGCTGGGCTTGGAAGGATAGATTCTCAACTTATACCCTTTATATCTTTTGAATTTTGCAGCATTTGAGCATACTGACTAATGAAAACAAAAAGAATTTCGAATAAAACAATCCTCCCTCTGTTGCTTTGACATACAGATTTTTAAGGCCGATACATGTCATGGTTCATGTCTGGAAGTCCACCCAAAGCCTCATATGATCTAGGGGTGGGAGCCAGGCTTTTCAGAGGCAACTGAATCTAGAGTTTGTGCTTGTTCAAGTGGCATCCACTTCAATATAAATGCTTCAAGTTTATCATTCTTAATATAGTCCATTATATAGAAATACCACATCTTTTTCAACCATTCCTCATGTGATGGACATCTTTGACAGGTCTAGGCAAAAAAAGTGGTATGGAAAGGAAGAATCATGATGTGTGTGTATAAACAGTACAGTTAGGATAAATATGCCATGCTTCTACATAATTCTATGAGAAGCAAGATTTGCACTAATAGTGGTTGGACAAGATATTATGTCGGCTTCTAGTACTATGGACAACCACTAGGAAAATAACAAGGTAGAAAGTATTAATTATTGAATCTGTGATATAATTCAGGTATAAAAAATAAGATAAGTAAACAGCTACACTCTCGTAATTTACTGATAAGAGACATCTGCTATAATAATGTCTGTAAGTATATATCATGTATGCACCTTGTACAGTACCAAAACATTATGAAAACAGTTTGCAATGTATTAATTTATCAAAAAAATAATTAATTATATGTAAAAAATAAATAAATATTGTTTTAAAAAAAATAGTTTGTGCTTGGCACTTTGTCTCTTGCTAGGATTAATGGCGTGAGTGCTATCCCTGCCCTAGGGAAGGTAGCCTGCATACAATCTAAGGGAAGAAAAGAGACTTGCTCTGCCTCTTTTTCACTCCTATTACTTTTGCCACTTTCCCCAGCCAGCAATAGTTGCCCTCTGCCAGGCCAGCCTGCCTTGGAGCCAGCTGATTATGGACTAAGACCTCTACAGTCTGTGAGCTACATAAACCCTTCCCCCTTTAACTTTGAGTGTCGGGTATTTTGTCTGAGCAATGAGGAAAAAAAGTAACTAAAATCATTCATTTAAGATGTATTTCATTGTGAGTGAAATGAAGCACATTCCATGTGCCCAGGACATATATAGTTTAGGACAAAGCTCAGATTAGGAAAGTTCTTTCTTTTTCTTCCCACTGAGGTCCATGACAAACAGTATTAGGGTTGGGGAGAGGGTTTAACATGTAACAGGGGTAGAGATCTGAAAGACAAATTACTCATACATCATCTGAAGCTATAATCTCCTGCTGATAGTCAGCCTTCTGTTAATGTATTCTTGGCCAGAGCACCTTTCTAATGGCTTTGAAGGCACATGGTCTTGTCCTGTATAAACAGTTGGTATGACTGCTCCTGGAACAGCTGTCTGGAGGGAATTCTTCTTGTCTCAGGGGCATGTAAGCGAAGCTCAAGGCCTAACATTGACAGATATGTGATTTCATACAAGAAGAAAAATACAGAAAAGTAGGGGGTCAGGGAGATGGCTCAATGGAATAAACACATCCCTGGCAAGCACAGGGGCCTGAGTTCAATCCCTGGTTCTGAAAAAAAAAAAAAAACAGAAAAGAAAATGTGTATGTATCCCTTGCTGTAATATGCTATGATACACATTGCTTCTAGATCCTACTTAAAATCAAAGCAACCTAAAAAGAAAGTGTCATTTCTTTGTACGACCTGGTCTGACCTTCAGTGCCCCCAAGTAAGCCAGGGCTAGTTTCTTCCAGGCCTTTGCTCTACTAGACAATCCTCAATGACCCATTTTATGTATGTCAGGGAAGCCAAGGAGGACTTTAATAGTGTAAAGAAAAAGTGCTTCCAGACCTAAAGTGATTAGCTTTATGGAAGCCATTAAGCAAATGTATGACCAATTCAAAGTTATTCAGCCTTGAGGAGACCTCTAAGAAAATGAGGAGTTGAATTCAAAGGTTTTTGATGATCCAAGTTCACTCAAGTCCTAATTTAAATACTAAAACGTGATTACCATGTGTGTTGTGCACCATCAAACTTCTGTTTTCAGTGCTGGAGATGGAAGCCAGGGCCTCTTTCTTTCATGCTGAGCAAGCAACCAGTGTGACTGGACTACACTGCTGCCCTATGACTGTCTTTAAAGAATTCAAAACAGTAATGACACCAGGGACAAAGGGTAGACTTAGTGTCCTCAGCCAAGAAGGATGCTTTCTTCCCTCACTGTCCCTGTGCCTGGATTGCAGCAGCAGCTTTATCTTACCACATATCCTTAGGATGTCTAAAATGAGGCAGCTACATAAAGGAGTCTTCCAAGTGAGTCAGGGCAGCACTGTATACTCAGGGCCTGTCCTACAAGTATGAGGTGCATCTCTGGCCACCCATAAATGTCTACAGAAAAAAAAAAAAAAAAAAAAAAACTTGAGCTGGGGAAATAGCTCAGCAGTCTATGCACCTGCCTGGTAAATACAAGGTCCAGAGTTTGATCCCCTTTCCCACATGCTGTGGCAGGCTCCAGAGTGCTGGGTGCACTGTGCTTCCCCAAAACTGGTGGTGCACTCCTATAATCCCAGTGCTGGTGAGGCTGAGACAGGAGGATTACTATGAGTCTAAACTGCATAGCGAGACCTTGTAACAAATAAATAACTTTTATAGTATGTCGACAGAGAGACCAGCCCGAGAAAGCGTGGACGACTCTGCCACCCTCCTCTCACGCCCTCCCAGCGCCAGAGACCGGCCTGAGATAGCAGCTGACTCCAGCAGCCTCCTGGATCCCACCCCAAACTCTCCCAGTGAGTGGGAATTTGCACAACTCACCAGGCTTCCCAGATCAGTGAGTGTGTGGTGAGTCTGAAGGAGAGCCTGTGGCTTCTTCCCACGTGCACTACTCGGATCCCCACCCCGAAGCCCTCCAAGCCAGTGACTGGCCTGAAACCTCAGGACGCACCCACCAGCACCTCCCTGGATCTCCTGCCCTAAAGCCCGCTGAGCGAGTTGGAATTTCCCCGACACCCTGGGCATCAAGGTTTGGTGAGTGTAGAATTCCAGGCCCGCCGAGCCAGAGAGACATTTCCCAGGTATTCCCTGCCCCCCCACCT